>OX439142.1:33248071-33418071 GCA_949318255.1 Pollenia labialis | reverse complement strand
TGTCTTTCGCAACAGAACCAATTTTTGTAGCTTCCATTTAGTAGGGCAGATTCCAGTTTCAAGGCATGAGTTAAATACTGAAGCTAGGTATTCAGGCCATATCTCACACATCATCCTTATGACTTCATTGGGTATGCCATCTGGTCCAGGACTCCTGCCCACACTTAATTTTTTTCCAGCATATTTGATATCTTCTGCGTCTAAGGGCACGAAATTATCAACCGGAACCTTTGGTACACTTATAAGCCCGTCTGCGTCGAAAGGAAATAATGTTTTCACTATTTCCGTTGCCCATTTTGGTTCTTTAATCCCAGGTATGGGTTTATTTCGACCAAGTTTCTTCATAGCTATGAACGGTTTTCCCCATGGATCAGAGTCTATTTCCTTGCATAGTTCAGTCCAAGATTTTTTCTTACTGTGTTTTATGGCTTTCCTCAAGGCTTTGCGTGATACCTTGAATTCTAAAGCCAGGGCTTCGTTATTGGGATTACGTGTAGACACTCGTCGTGCGGCGAGACATTTTACTCTTAGCTCACGAATCTCATCGTTCCACCAATAAACGGGACATTTGTGGGTATATTTTCGTACTTTAGGCATTGATACGTTGCAGGCTCTAGTGAGTATTTTAACCAGTTTCTCAGCTGCATTTTCTACATCAACAAGTTCGAACTGGTTTCGCATACTTCTCTCTTTAGCGCTTTTAATGTATTGAGATAGTTTTCCCCCATCACATTTTTTAGCATTCCATCTTGGAAGGTCTACCACATTCGGATCATTATTTGTTCCTTCGTATATATATTGAACGTGATATACTGATGATCACTTAAAGTGATATCCTCTAGCACCATCCAGTGCATATTTTCATTACAAAAAATAGGTGTCCCAAAGGTTATATCTATAATGCTCCCACCTGCACCTCTTCTAAAGGTTAGCTTATCTCCCTTGTTAAAAACTGTCAGTCCAGTGCTTGCAATCATCTCACTCACTGCATAACCCCTGTTATCTAGGGTGTTAGAGTACCATTCAGGGGATTTGCTGTTAAAATCACCACCTATGATGACTTTATACTTTGAGGATCTAATGGAAACCTCAAGTGTATTAAGAGCTTCCGCAAACTCGCTATATTCAATGTTTGGTGAAAAGTAGCAGCTATATATTCTCATTTTTCCAACGGTTACATATACGAAACCAGAATTTGTCTCAAACTTCACTTACAAAAAACCTCGTATTTCTTATCATTATGGCCGCACGTTGGGTTTTATCTTCATACCAAATTTGAGATGGTGGATTTCTGTACTGTTCACTTATTAACACCAGATCAGTGTTTTCCTCTGTCACCTTTTGCAACATCAAATCCTGTGCTTCCCTACCCCTTCCGAGATTGATTTGCAAGAATTTCACGATCATTAGGCTGCTTTATTTCTCCTGTTTTTTACACACTCTGTGCTTCCAATGTAATGTCGAACATTTATTGAGCCACTTTCAAAACAAAGTATACACCTCTCTTCCGCTTTACATTCTCTAGCCCTGTGACCAGGATTGCAACACTTTCTGCAGAGATTGGATCTGTCTATGGCTTTACACTGGTAGGCAATGTGACCCTGTTCCAAACATCTGAAACACTGTTTTGACTTTATCTTACTCCTCAGTCTGCACATTATCCACCCTACTCTGATTTTCCTTGCATTAAGCAATTGTGATGCAAGATGCTCAGGGAGCTGGACAATCGCCTGTTTGGTTCTTCCAAAAGATGTTCTAAGATTTAGAACATTAAACGTTGTGGGTTCTTCCACTTTAGTCGCCTCCATTAGGGCTCTGACTAGGTCTTCAGCATCTGTTGACTCATCCATATCTCTGATGTCTATGACATGGGTTTTGGTAACAGTTTTAATCATAACACCTTCTACCGAGTTACCTATGGCACTCTTTAGCTTCTCGGCTTGGCCTTCACCTTTTCTTAACGTAACCAGTAATTCCCCGGTTCTTGTTCTTCTTATACCTTGTATTTCCACACCGATATCAGTGGGATTAATTTTATTCTTCATTTCCTTGATAACATCTGCGTAGGACTCAGATGTGTTAGCTTTGATAGTTATAGCTTCTCCTTTTTCTCGCAGCTCACGAGTTTTGACATTTCTTTTGTCTTTCTTTTTAGCTGATTTTCGGTGGCTCACTCTTTGCCATTCATTTTCTCTTACGGGGTTCTCTGTATTGTTTATTTCTTCTTGGGCTTGTAGGGCTTTAACCGTTGCAGGTGTTTTTGCCACTTTTCGTTTTCTTTCGTGAACCGGTGATGTTTGTTCTACTTGTTCTACTTGTGTGGCCTTATTCTGCATTTCCTTACATGTGCCACTTACAACCATTGGGTTAATACTAATTGCTTTGTAATCTCTTAATTGCTGATACAGTGCAAGAGCACAGTTAACATTATCACGAAGAGTCTTGTGTATATTCTTTGCACCAGCAAGAATAACATTTGCTGCACTTAATTTATTGCCTAGTTAAATAAAAGTTCTCTCTTCAGATTGGCTGAGTTGTGTGAGGTGTCTCATCTCTTCTGAGATATCCGCTTCACGAGCCATTACAGGAGTGCCATCTGCAGTATCTTTCTTGTGCAAGAATTTTTCAATTGCATTATTGTCTAGTGTTTTTCCAGTCACACTTGCTTGTGGTGACCTAACTATCACTGAGCTTCTTCTAAAAGGATTTTCCCCAGTGTTTGCTATTGTTTGATGTTGTTTATTGTTGTTCATCTTTTTCTTTTGGGTCTCAACTCGAAGCCGCTATCTCCATTTGATGTGTAGTCACGTATAGATCCCATGGTTGTCTATGCATGCAGGGAGGCCATGCGAGGGTTGACTTAGAATAATTATGAAATTCTTTGCCAGAGCCAGGTCCGTGCTAATCAGGAAACTTACATCTGAACCTACACCACCAACTAAATGGTGACAAACATCGAACGTACTCCAAGACTCGCTACGTTTTACTGAGACGGAGGCAGCTGTGGCATTTACCTGGGAGCCATTTCAATGGAATTTCACTTCCATTTACTCAGGTCCCAGAATACCAGAGCTGTCAGCCCAGGGGTGCATCATATCCAAATACATTTCCAGAAATACCATAATTAAGACCGTACTGGGCTTAGTCTTAATGTCTTTTGACGATCATAATACCAGGGTTCTGTCATAGCCATATCCAGTTGTCCAGAAATACCATAATTAAGACCGTGCTGGACTTGATCTTAATGCCTTTCAGCGGGAGTTGTCTCAGGGTTGCGTCAATACCATATTCGGTTGTCCAGAAATACCATTATTAAAACCGTACTGGGTTTGGTTTTAATGGAGACTAGGGGAACCACGAAGACGTCGTCCTTCTAACTACTCCTCTCTAGAGGGTACTTTGGTACCATTTTAGTACGCCCTCCGTTTATGCCCGACTAGGGTCCGCGGGGTCGTCATTCCCGTTATCCTCGCCGGAGGATACCCTGCGGTAGTATGTATGTATGTATGTATGTATGTATGTATGTATGTATGTATGTATGTATGTATGTATGTATGTATGTATGTATGTATGTATGTATGTATGTATGTATGTATGTATGTATGTATGTATGTATGTATGTATGTATGTATGTATGTATGTATGTATGTATGTATGTATGTATGTATGTATGTATGTATGTATGTATGTATGTATGTATGTATGTATGTATGTATGCATGTATGTATGTATGTATGTATGTATGTATGTATGTATGTATATATGTACCCAGCGGTAAATTTTGAAAGGACTGAAAGTGGAAGGCCTGTTTGAATGCCTCTGCACTCCTTTCTAAAAGATTCGCTTCGTATGTTATCCTGCCTTCAGAAATATGCCTTCTAGAAGGTATAAATTTCTTTTAGAAAGACCTTCCAAAATATTCATTACACATTCGCTACTCCCTTCTTTAAGAAGGGAGAAAGGAAGTTGTTCAATTTTAATTTTTTTTGTTAGTGACATTCTGTACTCCCTTAGGGAAGGGAAAGAAGTTGTGATGTTGTTCTTATAACGGGTTTTTATTTTTGTTCCGTCGTCCCTAAGCGCGTTGTTTGTCTTATGTAAACGTATACGTTGCAGATCAGCTGTTTTTGTATAATAAGTAATAATAACACCTTTGTTAACATGACGTTGCATTGCGGAAGAAAAGAATTTTATCTGACAATAAAAAAGAATAATTTAACAAATTTTTTAAATCATGGAGGCAATCTTATTGAAAAGTTTATAAAACATACAGTTTTATATAAAATAAAGAGCTAAAGCTTAGAATTCTTTAAAAAAGTTTTAAACAAATAAAAAACAGCTGAAAAAAGGCTTTTATAACGCGCGTTGTGTAACTTGCTATTTTTCATGCACTAAAGTTTTTAAACGCATTTATGGAAAAGACTCTTGATTAAGAGAATTTTTATCCGCCATTGGCAGGTCGTAAACTTAAGAATTAAATTAAGATTTGATTAATTTTTTTTATTTCATATACTTTATATATGAAGACTGTGATTACTCGTATTTTTGAGCAAAAATCGTTTTTTGTTAAGAAAATCGTTTGGTCGAAAACAAAAATTTTATTTTGTGATCACACAAAATAAGCGTATAATAGAATAATCACCAAAAATCGTATTTTTATATAGAAAATACAAAAAGAATTAAAATGGCGTATAACTGCTTAAAAAAGAGTTTGATCGAAAATAAAAGCTTGTCTTGTGATCAAACATATTTTTTGGGTAAAGTTGTTATTTGATAAAAAAAAACGTTTGCTTGTAACTTCCAAACGGAACAATTAGTTTTTTTTTCACCACTCATATTTTTAATCAACAACCAATTTTTTATAGAAATATCTAAAACGCTCGTTATTCATTCAATAAGTTTTAAAATTAAAAAATTCGCTCATTTTGTGATCAATAGTATTTTTTTTTAAATCAATTGTTTTAGAAATGTTAAACGTTTGCAATTATTTTCCCTATTTAAAGCTTATTTTTTAGAATAACATCACGCATAAAAATAAATATAAAATCTTTTTCTAAAAATGTTGGAGAACAGTTTAAAAATCTACTTGACAAATTATAAATGTTTTATATAAAGGAATCTTGGAATTTTTTATTATAAATTTTAAAAAAAAATTTTTCTGTGAACTTTTAAAAAATTAATTTTCAATGGAAAATGGGGAAGAAAAATAGTAATTAAAAGATGTGGTAGCTTTTCCAATCGGTAGCTCTTTCCTTTTAATTCCTATTTTGCATATTTTACCATTGAAATTGTATGCATACTAAATGTCTATGAATGTTAAACTAAAATTTTCAGAAGTCCTTTAAAAACACATTTTTTTATACATAGGTATTCAAAATGTACTTCTTTTGTATGTATTCATAGAGTACTTTAATAGAAGTCCTTTTTTTTAATACACCTTTGTAATGCCTTTTAACAGTCCTTTATTAACAGGCGTTCTTAAAGACATGCATCAGAAGGGCTAACAAAAGAATGCCTTTTATAATTACTGTAAGAAGAAGGGAGTGTGGAAGGGCTTGCTCCCTATGACAACCTGTATAAAAACAAGTAAGAGTGCTACATTCGGCTATGCCAAATCTTATATACCCTTCACCATGGAAAGAACAGAAGTTTATATATATATATATAAATATGTATATTTAAATATATGTATATATACATGTATATTTATAAAATATATATTTTTTAGTTTTATTTAATTATTTGCACATGATTGCGTGCTATTAAATATATTAAAAGTTTAATTAATATATAGCACGTTTAGTTTTGATCGAATTTCAGTATTTGGTCCTGCCGACATCTTAAAGTATAAAGTTACCATTTACTTTGGTGATAAAACTTGTAGTCGGGAAGTTCTATGGTTCCCGAAAATAGGTACTAAAAAAAACTATATTTTTGACATTCCTTTTTTTTTACTGATATTCCGAGTTTTCCTAAAGATTTCCAATATTGTGTTCTTCTAAACATTTCCGATATTTTGATATCTAAAACGCATGAATAGGTCATAATACAGCTATAGAATTTTAGTTAATGTTTTCAATCCTTTTTTGGAGTATTTTGCACATAACTTAACCATTTTTAACCGATTTGGCAGATTTATATACCAACGTGCTTAAAAATAATATTTCCATTAAATTGGCTTATAGGCATATATGTATATATACCTACATATATGTACATATATTTAAGCAAACTTAATTATAAAAAAAAACAAACTTAATTATAAAAAAATGAGTAATTTTTGGGATTTCAGTATTTTGATTATAACTCAGTCATTTTTTAACCGATTTGACAGATTTGTATACCGACGTGTTTAAGAAGAAATTTACCATTTACTTGTGTTATGAAACTTGGACTCGGAAAGATCCATCGTTACCGAAAATGGGTATTTTTAAAAAAAAAATTTAATTTTGGTCATAACTTTTTTGTATCTGAACCGATTTTTCCGAAATTTTCAGAAAATATTTTCCGATCTTTTGATATATAAGGCGTAGCCATAGGTCATATTAAAGTCAAAAAATTCAGGTTTTTATACAATTTTTTATATTTTTTGTATGGGAGGTACCACGCCCACTTCTTCAATCCCGCCCACATTTTGTGGGATGGTGTGCATTTATAACCTTAATGTTTGTACCTTATTTGGAAACTTTGGCTCTTGCCGTTCTCCAGATATACAGAAAAAAGTAATAAAAATACAACAACTACAAGGGATTTTTGGAAAAAATTAGAGGCAGTCGTGTCCGCTGGAATAAACACGTTTTTAAAGTGTCGAAAGAAGCATTCAAGTGTTTAGGTTTTTTAAAACGGTGCAAGACTTACTTCACTTCATCCGATCTCCTTACTATCTATACCACCTATATCCGACCGAAGATGGAATACAACTCCCATATATGGGCAGGGGCTTCAAAGTCTATTTTGAACCTTCTGGACCGTGTACAAAGGAGGGCGGTGAAGCTCATCAATGACAGTAGGGTATCCAACTCTATTGACTCATTGGAGCATCGTCGGAATGTGGGTTGTGTGACACTTTTCTATCGATATTACCATGGGAGGTGTTCCACTGAGATGAGTGAACTTATTCCACCCGCCCGAGTATTTCTTCGTAATACTCGCTCATCCAGTGGATCACATCCGTTTGTAGTCGATTGTCCTGTGTTTCGCACAACGCATTATAGAGAAAATTCGTTTTTCAGTCGAACTATCCGTATGTGGAATAAACTTCCCGCAGAGGTCTTCCCCGGTACTTACAATTTATTAAGATTCAAGTCAGATGTCCACAAACACTATTCCCTCTTTCCTCCTTCCCAAACCTTATTTTCCTGATCAACACAATGCACTGCATATATAGGGGGCATCCCCTGAGTGTTGGTTTATCGCTAAAAAAAAAAAAAAATTTGTGGACCGATCTTGCTAAATTTCAATAGCAAGAAATGGTGGACTATATGTAACATAAATATAAAACAACCTAGCCGCAATCATGTCTGAAGTCTCCGGAAAACACATATCAAACGTAAGACGGACAGACGGATGGATATCGTTAAATCAACTTCTCTCCTCATAAGGACCCAGAATATATATACTTTATAGGGTCTAAGATCAATATTGTAGAAATTACAAACGGAATGACAAATTTATATATACCCTTTTCCACCTGAGGTGAAGGGTATGAAAATAAACAAAAAATAAACAACAAATAGGTATAGAATATGATTTTTGTTTTACATGTAAGTTAAGCGAACGATTAATATTAACATTGAATTTTTTATAAAATATGTTCTACTAAAAATTTTCGATATTTTGGTATATAAGTCATATCCATAGGGCATATGGCAGCCCTAAAATTTAGGTTTTTATACAATTTTTAATTTTTTTTTGTACGGGAGGTACCACGCCCACTTCTCCAATCCCGCCCACATTTTGTAGGATGGTGTGTATTGGCTACCTAAATGTGTGTACCTA
Organism: Pollenia labialis; assembly: GCA_949318255.1. Classification (NCBI taxonomy): domain Eukaryota; kingdom Metazoa; phylum Arthropoda; class Insecta; order Diptera; family Polleniidae; genus Pollenia; species Pollenia labialis. The sequence continues at coordinate 33,410,073 of OX439142.1, read as the reverse complement.
ATTTGGAAACTTTGGCTTTTGCCGTTCCCCAGATATACAGCAAAAAGTAATAAAATTACAACAACCACTAGGGATTTTTGGAAAATATTAGAGGTAGTCGTAGTTTTTTGCTCATAACTCAGCCATTTGTGGATCGATCTTGCTGAATTTCAATAGCAACCGATGGCAGACTATATGTGACACAAATGTATAACAACCTATCAAACGTAAGACGGACAGATGGACGGATATCGTTAAATCAACTTCTCTCCCCATAAGGACCCAGAATATATATACTTTATAGGGTCTAAGATCAATATTGTAGAAATTACAAACGGAATGACAAACTTATATATGCCCTTTTCCACCTGAGGTGAAGGGTATAAAAATATATGAGTATGGAATGCGAAGTGGAGAGCTTGTGTCTGCTAAATAAGGCCTTCTATTAGGCCTATTTACTCATTCTTTTTACCGCTAGGTATGTATGTATGTATGTATGTATGTATGTATGTATGTATGTATGTATGTATGTATGTATGTATGTATGTATGTATGTATACATATTCTAAGCGAAAACATTTAAGTTAAAATATCGTATTATTTATGTTGTTGTAAAATACAATTTAATGTATTAAAACCACAGCAAAACGGTGAGAAACAACTCTTTGCATGAGTAAAAACAGTGAAACAACAATAAAATTAAATTTGTTTATTTTTTTTAATCGTTTATTTAATAACATTCTTTATACTTAAACTGTTATAAACACTAGTTAACAATAACAATTCCTATATACAATGTCTCATAATCGAGCTCTCAAGTATTATTAATATAATAATCATTTGGTTTTTACAAATTGGTTATACAAGTTTTTTAATTTTATTTACAATAAATAAAAATATATCACCAGCTTTTTGCAATGAAAATAGTTTAAAAAAAAACATTGCTTATATGTTAATGAGTGGGTAAAGAAAGGCTAGTGTCAAAGGATAAAAAGGGACAATAAAATTAAATGAAAGAAATGTTTATGTGACAGTGCATGCTAACGAAGGCAATGCTGTAATAAATAAAATAAAAGAAAACAATAGTAACTACCTAACGGCTAAACCAATTGTTCGTACACGTTCCCTTTCGCCCTCGGTTTTTACAAAGACGGTTGATGGTGATACGTTAAAAAATATTAAGCTCTCACTTGCTAGTGTTGGCACAGCGGCAAAAACAATTTTAGTACCAAATGGTACCAAGAACTCAAATGCAGATGCAATGGAAACATCTCAAGTTGTCAAACGCCTCAAGTACAAGTTGGTATGGACAGGTACATAACAGTGCTTAAACGGGGTCGCAGCCCTACCTCTGCAGCAGTTGCTTCGGCCTCAAAAGTACCATCTTTTGATAAAATTAACTCACAGAATCGTTTTGCAATTCTGGAGGATGAATCCTCTGAAGCACCAAACGTAATAAAATCATCTAAGCCACCCCCGATATATCTTAGGGAGCAAAACTCAAGTGAGCTAATAAAGAGTTTAATTTCGTTGATTGGAGAAAATTCGTTTTACGTAGCTGCAATCAAGCGTGGTAATATAAATGAGACAAAAATACAGGTTAATCATGAGAATGATTTTCGTAAAATAATTAACAAATTCGAAGCCCTTAAAAAAAGCTTTTACACATACCAACTGAAGAGCAGCAAAGGTCTACAGGTAGTGATCAAGGGCATAGACTCTTGTGTGGACCCAGAGGAAATTAAAACCTTTTTGGAAGAAAAGGGCTTTAAGATAAAAAAACGTTACGAATATTAAAAATAGGGAAAAAAATCCCCAACCATTATTTCGAGTGGAGCTAGAACCTGGCGACGTTAAGCTTAAAAAAATGAAAAGCATCCTATTTATAATTTAAAATATATTCTATACAGAAAAATAACTATAGAGGAGCCGCACAAAAGGAATGGTCCCGTTCAATGTCTTAACTGCCAACAATTTGGCCATACTAAGGCATAATGCTATTTACCGCCTGTTTGCGTAGTTGTGGTGAATTACATTGCACAGTTCTTTGCGATAAGTCTAAAACTGACCCCAACGTAAAAAAATGTAGCAACTGTGGCGGTAATCACACTGCCAATTATAGAGGATGCCCTGTATATACTATCGTCAAGCACTCGGTTGGACCGAAAACTTATCCCACTCAAATGCAGGTAACAAATCAAGTAACTACTAATGGCACTCAGGCTCCGCAGCCTAGTAATAACAGAACCTCTTACGCTAACGTCCTAAAATCAAACCATGTGCCAATGCAAGGTGCTGATGAAACTTCTAATTTAAGTCGTCTTGAAAAAACTATGGAAACATTAGTGCAAACAGTAAATAATTTTACAAACACAATGGGTAATATGATGCAGGAGATTCTTAGAAAGCAATCGATGTTATTGCAAGCTGTACTTAACAAACCATGAACTGTTTAAAAATTTGTTTTTGGAACGCAAACGGCATCCGCCAACATAAAAATAAATTAGAATACTTTCTTAAAAATAAAAAAATTTATGTCATGATGGTTTTGACCTCAAGAAATTCGTTTAAAATCAATGGTTATATACCATATGACACCAAGGACCAGGGATGATAAAGTCAGTACAATTGTACTTTTTTCAGTACTATTTGCATTGCAAAAGCACTGAAGTACTCCAATGACATATTAAGTACAATTTAAAAAGAATTGTAAATGGCATATTGTCTGCACAACATTCGTCGCCGAATATGGAAAGGATTTTTTCGTAGCAAAATATAATTAAAACAAAGCATAGAAACCGTCTTTTTGTGAATATTGCATCGAATTTAATTCAGACAAAAGATTTACTACAGTCTAATGAATCTTGTTGCTTTAAATAAACGAAAACTTTTAAGCTTGATTTCTTAAAGTATGGTGAAACGGGATATAGTGCGGCCCCACAAGTTGCGACTTGTTGTACAATTCGATCAAGTTGTACAACCATTTGTTACGTTAGAGGTGTGGTTGGTCATCGGTTGAATAAAAAATCAATTTGATTTGAGCTTTCAAATTGGTACGTGTGATGGCGATTTTTCTTTCGTTTTTAATTCTGACGTTTTGAAACCAACAGTGTGAGAAGTGAACAATATTTAAGAAAACTAAAACGAAATTCCAATGCAGAATTTTAGTAAAGAATATAGAAACTACCGGAACTACTTATTATTTATTTTCTTTCTTGCTCCTCTGCTTACTACACTTTATTTATCACCACTTGTGCTAAAAAATCGTTACTCATGTTGACTCTTTAAAAATAATTTCTTAATAAAGCTTAATTAAAAGGTGGTTAAAAAATTGTAGCATGTGCTCCGAAGGATCAACTGGTATTCAACTCAATTGTACCACCAGTTACAACGTATAGGGGCCGCATAAGGGCCCCTAGACAATATCTTTTGGGCTTATTACTGTGTTAAAAAGTATTTATACCCTGTTCTACTTTGCGCCCTAAGCTCCAGTGGGAGTTAGAGGAATACAAAAAATTCCCTGTTCCACTATCAACTTTAAAAATGACAGATAAAAAAGCATCGTTTAAATTCCTTATTACGTATTAACTTAATGTTTTTTTTTGTCAATTGCCAAAAGTGTATTGCAAATAAAGGGTCCGCCAAATAACTTTTTTTTTTGAAAATGCTATAAAAAAACTACTTAATATTTTCTCAAATTTCTTTTTTTATTTGAAAGTACAATCCTTCCGGTTAATAATGGAATGGTCCAATTTTTAAGAACATTATCGATTGTGTGCAGCTGCATTTCACCAATGGCTTCACGAATATTGTCCTTTAAAGCGTCAATTGTCTCTGGCTTGTCGGCGTAACACATATCTTTGACGGCACCCCACAAATAATAGTCCAACGGTGTCAAATCGCAGCTCCGAGGTGGCCAAACGACATCAGCTCTGCTGCTGATAATGCCATCTTCAAAAACGGGGCGCAAAACATCGAGTGTAGCTGTGTGGCACGTAGCGCCGTCCTGTTGATACCAAATGTTGCCAATATCCTCCTCTTCAATTTTTGTGAACAAAAATTCGTTCAACATGGCCCGATAACGATCGCCATTGACTGTAACGGCCACTTCTTGCTCATTTTCGAAGAAAAATGGCCCAATTATGCCTCTGGACCAAAATCCGCACCAAACAGTGACTTGTTTTGGGTGCATCGGCTTTTCAATGTATGCGTGCGGGTTTTCTGTGCCCCAAATGCGACAATTTTGCTTGTTTACATACCCGCTAAGATCAAAATGAGCTTCATCTGGAAAGATGACGCAATTTTCGCACACATTCTGCAACATTACCATGATTTTCAAAGTAATGTCGCAATATTTCCCAGCGTTGTTCAAGCGTATACACAACCATATTCGTTCAGCGGAAGGATAAAACTAATTATCAGTCAAATCAGACATGAGCTAAGTGTTACCATTCACGAAATAAGCACTAGTTAAAAAAAAAACGTTAGATGGCGGACCCGTTACGTATGTATGTATAAGTGTATAAGTGAATTTTAATGTACAAATGTTCGTACATTTTTTGTTATTTTATTAATAAAACTAGTAAAAAATAATTGTAGTACAATTAGGGTCAATCAAGTACAATTCTTTACTTAATTAAGTACAATTTAGAAAATGTCATTTATCATCCCTGCCAAGGACCCTCGAAATAGAGCTTGTGGAGGTTCTGCCATTTTGATAAAAACCCGAATCAAACACTACCTAATGTGTGATCATTGTGAAGATTATCTTCAAGCAACAAACATTTCTGTTGAAGAGCTGAATCGAAACATATTAATCTCATCCTTATACTCACCACCTAGATTTGCAATATCAGAAAGCCAATATTATAAATATTATAAGTCATTGGGGCCCTGTTTCCTGGCTGCTGGCGATTATAACGCTAAACATACCTTCTGGGGGTCACGACTAATAACACCAAAAGGGTCGTGTTTTGTTTAATACAATCTCTAAAATGAATTTAAATGTTGTCGCGAGCGGGCAACCAACATATTGGCCTGCTGATCTGCAAAAAATTCCAGATGTCATCGATTTCGGCGTGGTTAAAAACATCCCCACAGAAATGATTAACGTTGAAGCTTTGTTAGAATTATCCTCTGATCACACACCTACAATAGCTACTATAACAAACACCAACAGAATTGTATCTCCCTCTGGTTACATAGCGACGTCAGCTACACAAATAAATTGGTTAAAATATAAAAAATATCTCAGTACCCATTGCACAGAAAATATACCGCTTAGCACACCGGAAAATGTGGATCTCTTTATTGTCAATTTTGACAGTTCTCTTAAACTAGCTGTTTAACATTCCAGCAAAACCCTCAAAAAACCAATTATAATAAAATACATTTTACAGATGTCGAGCGCATCTTGAATGAAAAAAGCAGAGTGCGAAGAGAATGGCAATTGCACGGATCCCCTCAACTTAAAAATGAATTAAAAGAGTGTACAAAAAGGCTAAGAAAATTACTGAAGACTCAGAAAACGGCTTCCGTGGAAAAATATCTTAAGGACCTGGATGCAACTCCACAATCAGACTACTCATTATACCGTGCAGCTAGAGAACTCAAAAGACCAGTTATCTCGAAACCACAATTAAGAAACCAGAATGGAAGTTGGGCAAGAAATGATAATGAAAAAGGAAACCTGTTTGTAAATCATTTGAAAAACGTATTTACCCCAAATATACCTGACGATATAGCGGACGAGTTGCTGCCTGTTTATGTTAGAGCAGCTATTCCCCTAAGATTTGAGATAAAGGAAATAGAAAAGGCTATATGTGAATTAAACACCAAGAAGGCACCTGGTATTGATAAGATCAGTATTAAAATGCTTTTGGAGCTACCTCGCATAGCAAAGGAAATTATTCCTTATATTTTTAATGTTATTTTACGCCTTGAATACTACCCTCAAGAATGGAAGGTCTCCTTAATAACGATGATACCAAAGCCAGGAAAAGATCACACAAAGTTGAGTCATATAGGCCTATTAGCTTATTACCTAATATATCAAAGCTGTTTGAGAAGCTCTTAGCGTCAAAATTAACCCCAATTTTAAATGACAATGGGTGTATACCTAGTCATCAATTCGGTTTCAGAAGAGGGCATAGCACAATTGAACAAACCCATCGGATAGTAAACGCCATAAGAAAAGCCTTTGAAGAAAGAAAATATTGCTCCGCTTTCTTCATAGATGTTTCTCAAGCTTTTGACAAAGTCTGGCATATAGGCTTGTTACATAAATTGAAGCTAAACCTACCGGTTAATACACACAAGCTGTTGGAAAGCTACCTGGTCGACCGAAAATTCATTATTAAAGAAGGTGATTTTTTAAGTTCTCCTCAGCCAATTGAAGCTGGAGTCCCTCAGGGAAGCATCCTGGGCCCACTTTTTTACTTAATATATACCTCGGACATGCCAACAAACAATTACACCCTAACCTCAACTTTTGCTGATGATACAGCTTTTCTAAGCGTACACGAGAACAGTCGTGAAGCATCTCGATACCTGCAGGATCATATATTTCAACTTGAACTGTGGTTAAAACAATGGAGAATAAAGGTCAATGAGCAAAAATGCGTACATATAACATTCACCTTGCGTCGGGAAACATGCCCCCTATTAAAATCAATAATCAACTAGTGCCTTAACAATTGCATGTGAAATATCTCTGTATTCATCTAGATCGGCGTTTAACATGGAAATGCCATATAGAAGCAAAATTAACCCAAATGAAACTTAAAGCAATTCAAATTAACTGGCTTATTGGAGGAAATTCTGTTCTTAGTCTCGATTGCAAACTACTACTTTACAACGCTTTTTTAAAGCCAATATGGTGCTCCGGTATTCAACTATGGGGCACTGCCTCGGCCTCAAATATCGAAAAAATTCAAAGGCGCCAAAATAAACTTCTTCGAATAATTACAGCTGCCCCATGGTTTGTTAAAAACTCAAATATCCACAAGGATCTCAATGTGCCACTGGTAAGGACTATTATTACGAAGTATGCGGTAAAATACTTAAAAAGGCTAGAGTTGCACCCAAATCCACTAGCTCGAAATATTTTAAATGAAAGCGGCCACTCTCGCTTAAGGAGAAGAGACACTGCAGCACTTACCCATTAAGATGAGCGATAAGCACCTTGATAAGTTAACAGAACCCGTGATGAAGAAAATGTTTGTCTGGCACTGGCGGGGCAATACTTTAAAGATATATAAATTGCTTTGTTGGGTTTTTACTTAATCATCTGTCATCTGATTAAAAACCCAAGTGTGAACATAGCATTTTAATGATAATAATCAAATAGCCAACAAAATATATTTTTAAAGCAGCCATGTCGCCAAATTGATAATTAGGTCGCAAAGAAACTTGACAACCCTGATCGTATTTTGAAAATGTGTAAGGCAATGTGGCAATGAGCAAATGAAATAAATGAAAAGAAATTTAGGCTTAAGAATAGACGAACATAAAGCTGACATAAAAAGAGGAAACATTCAACTGCACTTGCACAACACTGCATTGAAAACGGACACAAGCCAAACTTTGAAAAAGTGACTGATTTAGATAAAGAGAAAAGGGAAAATAAGAAATACACGTTGAAGAGCTTAAGAATACAACAAAAATCGACAAGTGCAATAAACACAAAAGAAGACAAAGAGAATACAAATGCAAACTACACCATTGCAATACTTTAGTAATAATAACAACTGTGATCTAAAAAGGACAAATTTTCTGTGATAATTTTTAAATTTACATATATTTATTTTAATATTTTAAGTTTTGTGTTGTGTTGTCCACCCATACAAAATACTGCGATATATTTTATAAATGATGTAAACTGACGAAAAAGAATATTGTAAGTTAATTTGTTAAAAATTAAGATTATAATTATTGTAATTATTGACTACTTTTTTACTTTATATTTTTACAATGTTCCCAGATTTTAATAAAACTCAAAAGAAGTTGGAAAGAAGGAAACGTCGGATTTTATTGATAATGAAATAAATAATCTTTTATTTACATTAAATTAATGACCTTGAAAGCCTGTATATAGAAAACTATAAAAACTATTTAAAGTAATCAAAAAAAATCGATTAATACTTTAAGTATATTATTTTTCCTTTTTCTTTTCAACCAATTGTTCGGTAAACAAGTGGTCGACTGACTAAAAAGACTCAAGCGAATGAATGAACGAAACTGCTTCAGATGACCACTGCTGCCAATTCAGAGATTTTCCCGCTAAATCTAACGCTTTTGAAATGTCAATCGCGGGAAAAATACGTTTAAGCGGTAAGTGGGAAATCTAGCGATTTTCAAACATCTCCTAGGGGCTCATCTTCGCTACAAAAACATATCTCAATATTTAAATTAACAGATTTTGTCAACTAACACGGGGTTTACATTTGCCAGTACTGGCAAGACAGTTGCAATATGTACCTACATGCAAACTTTTTCACTAATACATGCAATCTTGTCCAAAATTGAACAGTGATTTGACATTTGCTAACAGTAATCTAAAGTTTTGTAAGCAAAAGAAAAACAAAAAATCAATATGTAAAAAAATAAATATATTCTGTTTTGATTTTGAATGGCTTAGTTAAGTGTTATGTTTGTAAACATATACGGTCTTATTCATAAAAATTTCTTGTTTCAGCTTTAATGCTTACACTAGTTATCAAACACTTTTTGTTTTATAAACCATTAATAAAAAGTCTGATTTATAAACGCTTAATAGGTAAACAAATTCTCAATCGTAAATTGGAAAATTGTTGTATCTACTTGGCGTGACCGAAGTAGACAACTCAAATTATTTATTACACGAAATGTGATAAATATGTGGATGGTACAACAGTGGGAGGTGTCTTATATCAGCGACAATTAATTAAGTTCAAAGGGATTGAATGTACTTACTTGCATTAGGTTTCTTGTAAAGAAGCAGACGATACAATTGAGTTTAATAAAAGGGTAGAATTTATTAATGCCAAAGATCGGCTTAGTTTTAATTCAGTGTTTGTATTTCGGTTGGTTTTTAAGGTTGTTTTTTTTTTGTTTGGTTTGATTTTACTTGTTTTACTTTGTGTTTGTGTGATTGTTCTTGTTTGCTTATACTGATGTGTCTGTTTAAATTGTTCTTGTTGGTTTACACTTTGTATTTATTTTAATTTTTCGTATTTCTTCAGCTTATTAAATTTAATAAATTTTAATTCACTATTTATTTTTTGTTTTAATTTTGTTGTTTATGTTTTTAAGCTGCTGCTCAGGTTTTATGTAGTCGGTGACTCCCGAGAAAAACTTAGCGCCACGCAAGTACGGCTTAGGCCGTTTTTACACGGAGATTATCCACTTATAACGCTTGTGAAGCTCGTGAAGGTACTCAGTCTTCCATCGTTGACTAAAAAACGATAGTGGAAAACCTTAAGGTGCTCCCATCGGTTAATCAGGGATATGTTACCTACTGGAAGTTCCGGAGCGAACAGGAGGGGTACTCCCCGAAGGAAGTGTCCTGGGGTCAAAGATTGAAAATCTTCTGGGTCTTCAGACATTGGAGAAATTGGCCTGGAGTTAAGAACACTCTCGATGCGAGCTAAAAGAGTTGAAAACTCTTCAAACGTAAATTTCTGATTTCCAGCCATTTTACGGAAATGTAATTTAAAACTTTTAACTCCAGCTTCCCAGAGACCACCCATGTGGGGAGCACTGGGCGGTATGAATCTCCATTCAAAGCCATAAATCGCATAATTTTTAGAAACTTCCTGCTCTGATCGCTTTAAGAACAAGGAGTTCTCTTTTAAAAAAGACCGGCTAGCCCCAATGAAATTTGTACCGTTATCGGACATAACGCGCTTCGGAAGGCCTCTTGCAAATGCTGCCAGGAATGCGTCTGTGGATAAACTGGAACAGGCTTCCAGGTGTATCGATTTTGTGCAAAAACATACAAACACACAGACATATCCTCTCATATATGGAGAGTTTCGCAAGTTTCCAGATTTTATCTGAAATGGACCAGCAAAATCGAGACCAGTATATGTAAAGGGTAATGAAAATGACGATATTTCCTTAGGCAATGCGGCCATTATTTGAGATTTGACTTGCTGTTTGTATCGTTTACAAGTTAAGCAGTGATGAACACATCTTTTGACTGCCCTTTTCAGCCCAGGGATATAAAAGGTACTACGAACAGCATTCATCATTAAAGCAATATCTGCATGCAGTAGTGTGCTGTGAGTAAAATCTAGGAATATTTTACAAAGCTGTGATGAGTGTGGTTGTATGATAGGAAACCTTTCATCGTGTGGTAAAGGTGAGTTCGCCAGTCGACCGTTAACTCGTAATACCCCGTTAGAATCCAGGAATGGATTTAAGGTTAGAAGAGAACTCTTTTTTGAAATCGCTCTTGAGTTAGATAGGTCATCATACTCATTAGAATAGTAACTCTGTTGAGTTATTTTAATAAGACGAACTTTCGCATCGTTAAGTTCAGTGTAACTTAAACTGGGATTTAATGGCTTGCCCCTTAAGTGTGTTTTTCTAGCAGCATTTAAGAACCGTAAAATATATGTTGTAACAGCTAACGCCCGAGGATAAGATGAGAATCTATCCACAAAGCTTTGGTCAACTGCTATCGAAAAACAGTTTTCTACTTTTCTTTGATCGGGAAGAACATCTACGGTAGGCATACTTTTTGGCCAGTGGTCCTGAGAGCCCAAGAGCCACATTGGCCCATGCCACCATAGAGGGTTTTTAATCAGATCCTGTGGCTTACAACCCCGTGTACCTAGATCAGCGGGATTGGAACGTGATTCCACTTAGTGCTACCAAAATTTTCAATGATTTTAGCCGTTCGGTTGGCCACATAAGTTTTCCAGACAGATGGAGGCTTAAGTAACCATGCAATTACAATTGTTGAATCAGACCATAAATGCAATGAATAATTTGAGATAGGTAACTTGGCAAGAGTATGGCTTACCAGTTTAGAAAGCAAGGGCGCTCCACACAATTCAAGGCGAGGTAGACTGTTACGTTACAGCGGAGCAACTTTACTTTTAGCGACCAACAAATGGGACTTCATGCCACCAGTAGTGTCTGATACAACATATAAGGTGGCTCAATAAGCCTGTTCAGATGCATCACAAAATCCATGTATTTCAATTTTATTCTGTGGATGATAATTAATCCATCGAGGGATATTAATAGTTTCAATATCCGGGAAACCTTCAATAAAATTATTCCACTTTAAAAGAAACTGTGGTTTAACATTTTCATCCCATCCTACCCCGTCTTGCCACAATTTCTGTAAAAGGATTTTAGCTTGAGTTATAACTGGCGTAAGCCATCCTGCGGGGTCAAAAAGTTTCGCAACAGTAGAAAGAATCTGCCTCTTTGTTACTATTGAATTCCTTTGGAATGGTTGAACTTTATAAGAAAACGAATCGCTTATTGCTTGAATCATAAAATTTCAAGAATTCAGAATTTAGAAGGGATGGTTTGCCGTGATTTTCTTCAGCGGGAACCCTGCAGACTTTAAAGTCCTACTAAGTTGTTGTTGTGACTCAACCGCAGAAGATAGGGAATGACCCACCCCCCGTCAAAACATCAGCAACATAAGTTTCCTTTCTAAGAATTCTAGAAGATATAGGGCTATCTTTTCCAGATTCAGATGCTAATTGTAGAAGGGTTCTTATTGCTAAATAAGGTGCACATCCAATACCAAAGGTAACAGTTGCCAACTCAAAATCTTCAATTGGACCTGAAGGATTTTTTCGATATAGAATTCTCTGATATTGGCGTATTTGTATAATCGCCAGTTTAAAATTAATGTCGTTAAATCGGATTGCAACGTGGGCCCGACGTGGAGAACGTCGTTTAACGGAAAGGAACTTTTCGTTTTTCGTGAACCATTAAATACAACACGAATTTTTGTTGAAGTACTTTCCGGCCGAAAAACAGCATGATGTGGTAGATAATACGAAAAGTACTTTCCATCTGAACAAATTTCCCTTTGACTAGATCTTTGCATGTGACGAAGATCAATATATTCATCTGACATTATTATACATGTTCAGAAGCATATTATGGGCTTTAAGCCTTTTCTCAGTATGTTAATACTGTTGCTGAGCAATATATCGTAATTCTGGGCTATCAAATTCCCTAAAATATTCTTCTTCAAACCATCCAGTGCGATATGAGGAATAATATCGCTACCTAAGGGCATATCAATTTGAGCCGATACTAAGAAATTAGGATCTGCCAAATTTAGGTTATCTATCTCGGACAGACTAGAAACGGTTATTGAGGAGTTTGGCATTAAGTTTGCCAAATTGGGCACTATTATGACACATGTGTCCAGCTTAAAATTGTGCCTTTTGTTATATAAAGTGACTGTACTCACCTGATTTGAATTTGCAATAACTGTACCACCTAAACCGCAAATTTCAAAATTCGCATCCTCAGTCTTTAAACCCAATCTTTTACTAATTTTACTAGTTAAGAATGATCTTTTTGATCCAGAATCTATTAGGGCTCTAACAGTGAATGGCTCACCACAATGCAAAATTTGAACAAGAGCTGTTGGTAGTAAAATTTCGTCCTGATTAATCGTCAAATGTGTTTGCGTATTAAACGACTTTTAAAGCGATTGGGAACAACACGGTGTATCTGAGAGATCAGAATCTTGCACCCCTTGCTCATTTTCAATACTTATTGGCACAGCATGAAAAGACTTTATTAATGAATCCTTATTTGATTTCTTTTGACCAGTAGTGTTCACATTTTTATTTAAATGAAGCTACTATGATGCTTATTACCACACTGATTACACCTATTATTACTTGTGTAATCAGTGACTTTGTGAGCTGGCGACAAACAATTAGAGCATATTTGATTTTGCGAAACAAAATCATTGCGTTGCTTGGGAGAAAAACTAGAGAATTTTTGACAAAATCTTATATAATGATTTTTATCACACAACTTGCACTGTTGTACCTGTAGGTTTTTATTCATATTTCTTGGTCTAGATGTTGTGTTATCATCAAAGGCTAATCTACTAACATCTTTGGTGATACCAAACACTCTCTCTACAACCCTGTGTCGTTTAATCAAAAATTGCTCCATTTTTGACCATGAAGGCAAAATGGAGTTTGAAGCAAGAGACAATGTTTCATTAGGTAACTTAGAAGAGCAAAGGTATATGAGAATCGGATCTCAGTCATCAACCTTTATGCCATTAGACGTTAACATTGCTAGACAATCATTTATTGTTGTCTGTATTTTATGAATCGCCTCAGCGGATTCCGTTCTGGCGGCTGGGATGTTGAAAAGGGATTTTAATTGTACATCAACCAGGATCCGTTTATTCTCATAGCGAGCTAGTAAAGCTCCCCAAGCAAGTGAAAACCCATTATTAGTCAAGGGGTACTATCGAACTTGCTTCACCTTTTACCTTAGATATAGCAGTTTTTGAACATCGGGCATTCTTACTTTGCTGATGTAAACAGCATTAAACATGTCCCTAAATGAAGGCCATTCCTCATACGATCCATGAAAATCTGGTGCATTGCATGGTGGAACACTAACTCCCATATCTGGCGCTTCATATGTAATGTTCATGGGATAGTAACTAGACGGATTAATTGCAGAGAAATGAGTCGGACCACATCCTCGTTGAGCATTTTCATCAGAAGCCCTAGCAGCTTTAATAAAGTCTGTCATTTCAGCCTTTGTTTGCTGATAACTATCTCTACATTGCTCAAATTTAGCCTTTGCCTTTTCCTTGAAGTCTTTATCAACAGCTCCATCATCGGCCAAATACACTCCCTCATATGCCCGCTTAAGCGATTGCCAATCCTCTTGCAGGGTTTGCATTTTTATCTCGAGAAGAGATTCCGTTAAGTCATCGCAGCCTAGACTTGAAAATTTACTGCAAACCCTCATTAAATTATCCGATTCGTGAACGAAACTTGAACAAATTTGCGAACCCATTTCTGCAATTGATTTGGCCGATAAAACTGTTCTACAAAATCAACAATTCTTCACAATGGACCGTTCGTTTAAAATTTTTCCACGTTTTTCCTTCTTTTAATAATAGGATCTCGAACTGATAATATTATGTGTAAAGTGTATAGTTTACGTCGGTAAGCAACTACCCAAAAAAGCAATTACACAATATACATTGTTATGTAAATTATTTTTAAATAATAACCAAGTCGTACGTTGTACCAATAATAACTTCTAAAGTGTAGGGTACACGGAATGATAAATCAAAGAATAAGGTAATCTGATATCCGTTATTTCCTTGTATCTTTAAATAAGCTCCCGTACAAACAAAACGTTGTACTGAAATTACGAACTTATTACGTGTAGGGTGCCCAAAACAAAGTGCAACAATCAGTACAAAGGTATTTTTATTTTCTCTTACGCTTAATTCTCTTTATTTATGTACGTGTTTAGGCACATACAATTATATAGCAATGCAGCAGCGCAAATAATAAATAGATATTCAAATGAGATTTAAAGCAAATGTAAAAGAAAAAACCACCACCAAATTTAATACCAATAACAACACAATATTTCAAACTAATAAAATATGTACATATGTATGTATGTCAATCAATATGTAGCAGATATTAACACTGTATGATTTTTTTTCTTCTTTTTTCTTTGTTGAAAACAAATTTGAAATTAATAAAGTTATTTTAATGAAATTAAATAGTTTATTAACTGATTCCTTGACGGATTCAAAAGGACCATAAACAAATTCCCAATCATAAATTGGAAAATTGTTGTATCTACTTGGCGGGACCGAAATATGTGGATGGTACAATAGTGGGGGTGTCTTATATCAGCGACAATTAATTAAGTTCAAAGGGATTGAATGTACTTACTTGCATTAGGTTTCTTGTAAAGAAGCAGACGCTACAATTGAGTTTAATAAAAGGGTAGAATTTATTAATGCCACAGATCGGCTTAGTTTTAATTCAGTGTTTGTATTTCGGTTGGTTTTTAAGGTTGTATTTTTTTGTTTGGTTTGATTTAACTTGTTTAACTTTGTGTTTGTGTGATTGTTCTTGTTTGTTTATACTGATGTGTCTGTTTAAATTGTTCTTGTTGGTTTACACTTTGTGTTTATTTTAATTGTTCTTATTTCTTCAACTTATACAATTTAATAAATTTTAATTCACTATTTATTTTTTGTTTTAATTTGTTGTTTATGTTTTTAAGCTGCTGCTCGGGTTTTATGTAGTCGGTGACTCCCGAGAAAAACTTGGCACCACGCAAGTACGGCTTAGGCCGTTTTTACACGGAGATTATCCGAGGCCGATGCTGCTTAATCGAGGTCGATCAAATGGTCATCGAGATCATCAGACGATCGATCCTCGACATGGCGCCCCTCTTGCACTGGTGCAATGTTGAAAGCGCTAGTCAGCTGGTTAAGGGCGGTTCTTATTTGTCGGACCAATCTTTGTGCATCTGGTGCAGCATCGGCTCCATTAATCTGACGACGTCGTCGGCTAATTTGTGCGGATGGTTGTTGTTGTTGCCGTTGCTGATGCTGGTGTTGCTGACGTTGGCGTTGTTGTTGCGGGCGTCGTTGAGGTTGCTGCTGGCATCTCTGACGCGTTGGTTGCTGTGACGTTTGTATTACCGAACGCCGCTGACGTGGTGGTAGCGCTTGTGGGTCACGACACTGACGGGTTGGTTGGGTGGTATGTCGACGTTTAGGAAGTGATGGTGGGCTACTCCGTTGAACTTGGGGTCGGTTTTCCACACGTGGTCGTACTACTTGTTCTGGGTGCAACATGGAGTGAGGAAGATCACCACAGTATTGGCACGCCCCCATCGAAATACATCCTCCAAGTAGATGCGTTCGAGCAAAGCAATTGCCACAATAACGATGTACTCGAACGATATATTGTCGCTGTTTAATCGTCATTCGCTTACACTGCTTGCAATAGCGAAGGGGGTGATAGCGGAAGCATACCAGACACAATTCGGATGATTGCATGGGGTCCATCTGTAAGAAGGAAGTAAAAGAAAAACAGAACAGTACATATAACGAACATAACTGTAGTTAATCTACCGACACCTCACACACCGGAAGTATGCTTAGTTTAACTATTGGCCTGGTAATAGTGCCAGAGGCTGTTCGCACATTAGCTACGCGAACATGCTTATCGGCTCCCGTGTGAACCGCTTCAACTGTACCCATTTTCCATTCACATGGCGGAAGAAGTTCATCTTTAACGATGACGAAATCACCAATTTGTAAATCCCGTTTAGGGTGTTTCCACTTATAACGCTTGTGAAGCTCGTGAAGGTACTCAGTCTTGAAACGATAGTGGAAAACCTTAAGGCGCTCCCATCGGTTAATCAGGGATATGTTACCTGCTGGAAGTTCCGGAGCGAACAGGAGGGGCCCTCCCCGAAGGAAGTGTCCTGGGGTCAAAGATTGTAAATCTTCTGGGTCTTCAGACATTGGAGAAATTGGCCTGGAGTTAAGAACACTCTCGATGCGAGCTAAAAGAGTTGAAAACTCTTCAAACGTAAATTTCTGATTTGCAGCCATTTAACGGAAATGTAATTTAAAACTTTTAACTCCAGCTTCCCAGAGACCACCCATGTGGGGAGCACTGGGCGGTATGAATCTCCATTCAAAGCCATGAATCGCATAATTTTTAGAAATTTCCTGCTCTGATCGCTTTAAGAACAAGGAGTTCTCTTTTAAAAAGGACCGGCTACCTCCAATGAAATTTGTACCGTTATCGGACATAACGCGCTTCGGAAGGCCTCTTCTTCCGATAAATCTTGCAAATGCGGCCAGGAATGCGTCTGTGGATAAACTGGAACAGGCTTCCAGGTGTATCGATTTTGTGCAAAAACATACAAACACACAGACATATCCTTTCATATATGGAGAGTTTCGCAAGTTTCCAGATTTTATCTGAAATGGACCAACAAAATCAAGACCAGTATATGTAAAGGGTAATGAAAATTATGATCTTTCCTAAGGCAATGCGGCCATTATTTGAGATTTGACTTGCTGTTTGTATCGTGTACAAGTTAAGCAGTGATGAACACACCTTTTGACTGCCCTTTTCAGCCCAGGGATATAAAAGGTACTACGAACAGCATTCATCATTAAAGCAATTTCTGCATGCAGTAGTGTGCTGTGAGTAAAATCTAGGAATATTTTACAAAGCTGTGATGAGTGTGGTATTATGATAGGAAACCTTTCATCGTGTGGTAAAGGTGAATTCGCCAGTCGACCGTTAACTCGTAATACCCCGTTAGAATCCAGGAATGGATTTAAGGTTAGAAGAGAACTCTTTTTTGAAATCGCTCTTGAGTTAGATAGGTCATAATACTCATTAGAATAGTAACTCTGTTGAGTTATTTAAATAAGACGAACTTTCGCATCGTTAAGTTCAGTGTAACTTAAACTGGGATTTAATGGCCTTTTCTTTTCCCTTCTCTCCTAAATGCTCAAGACTTGACGAGTCAAACTTGACATGTGTGAACCGGCACTTTGTCTAGGCTTATGTCAAAGTTTTGTTTATGTTTAAAAAAAGTCCACATTTTGTGCTTATTATTGTATTTTAATAAAGTTTTTGATAATTTTAAATTGAAATAAATAAGATATTGACTATAATAATATAAAAATTGGCTAAAAATTTATTTATTTCATCACGTACAACGGCACGCGTTGATTTTTGTTAAAAGTATTTTTTGACGTAAATGGTGATGTAATTTCCAATTTTGTTGTAATGTTGTATTTGTTGCCGTAACGATGCCACCTGCTTATTCCATCATGCTTCCATATACACACATGTATTCTATTTTTGACATATTGAAGTCGGTAGCTTGCTGTCTCGAATGTGTTTATAGCAAAACACCTAAATGTAACTTTAATTGCCGATGGGGTACATTTAACCCCGGGTCTCCACGTAGCAATATTTATTGCGGCAAACGTCAAATTTGATTGCTCCATAAAATTTGCGACGTATAGACCGCATATTGCCATGAGTGGCAATGCATTGCGCAATGATTGCTCTTCTTATTGCTTGAGCAATTATTGCTTAGTAATCTGCTGTAAAATTAGCTGTTATTTATCTGACATTTAATTTCTCTGTACGTTTTTTTATGGCAAAGCAATTTCACGTGGTCTCCAGCAATATAGTCAGCAATTATTGCGCCATGGTTCTGCCGACGCTATTGCTTGTGCTTAGCAAAAAAAATTGCTACGTGGAGACCTAGCGTAAATTCACTTAGCAATATTAAACCAATACAACAACAGGCAAATCAATAGCAGACAATTGTTTTTTGAGGCCACCTTGTAAATAAATACACTTTGTTATGATATTTTTTTTATTCAGTTGTGCTACCATACTTTTATCTTAATTAAATAATACTTTTTAAACCAAACTCAAAAAATCAATCTGTATTTAAATACGTGTTAAGTTTATAAGAAAATTAACTTAATATATATTTAAATATTATCCTGAAAATTGGCCATACGACCGCAACAATTTACATATTCTAGGTACTTGAGTAATTTTAAGTCGATTTAGCCATGTCCGCTTGTCTATCCGTCTGTTAAAATCAGGATCACTTTCAAAGGACTCAAAAGAAAAGATAAATGATGGTATAAAATTGTTTCTAGTTCTCCTAAACAGGTTGGGATTGAAATGCAGCAAAATCCGTTTAATCGGAAAATAGTTATGAATCAAAATGTGGAACAACCACCCTAAAAAATTTATTATTTTGTTACAAAAACTAGCCTAACTAGTGGAGGAATGCACTAAAGGCTTTATTCATTAAAAATATTTCATGTTAATAATGTATATGAAAATTTGTTTAATAAACCTCTAATAAAACTGAAATATTTTTTATGAATAAGGCGGTAAAAATAATAGCGTTAAATTTTGTGTAGTTCGGTCCATTGTTAACGATATGCCTAATATAAAGCCCACTATCGAAAAAAAACCTTTACAGGAATAAAAAATTTAAATAACATTCCAACTTGACTCAAAAAGCACATTGAAAAGGGCCTAATATTTATAACCACAATATGGTTAATTTCGATTATATTATTTTTAGTTCTGACTTAAGTAGGGTGACTTTTGAGCAAATTATGGGTTAGTTCGACAACATATTGTCATATTTAATCATTATGTGGTTAACAATGAATATAAGCATTGTTTAACCATATTGCTCTTATAATATGATTACTTCCGACTATATTTTTGCGGGTATCATAAAATCGCTTGAAAATTGGCAAGCCCAAAAATAAACTACAACAAACTAAATACGAAAATCCGTATTCATAAAAAATATTTCAGGTTTATGAAACGAAATTTCTATGAAAATTTGTTTTATAAAACTTTTATTAATAAAAAATATATTTTTGTATATGGAGGATAATTGTTTAATAGGCATTATATGTTTTATTGTTTTTTTAGTAACATGTACAAAAAGATTCAAATAGAGAATAGCAAAATAATTTATAAAGCAAAAAAAAATTAACAAATGTTTTATGTTTAATTTTGGAATATGGACTAACAGCCATATTCATAAAAAGTTCTTATTTTAAGCTTATAGCATGTAATAACTATCAAACGCTTTTTGTCTAATAAACCTTCTATAAAAATTTGTATTCATAAACGAACATTAACAGTTTTATTACTATTAACTGATTGTGGCGTTTTTGTGTTTAAGTATGGCAACTTTCTTTTTATTTTGCTGCCATTTTATTGCTAGTGATGCATGAAACTTCTATTCGGTTCACATGATATTCTATATTTAATTTTTTTTATAGTTTTTTTTTATTATTAGTATTGTGGTTATTTTATTGAACTATTTATGGTTTTTAATCCAAATTTTTAATATTTTTAATTAAAAAAAAAAAAAAAAAAAAATTTTTAATTAATTTTCATGTTGTAAAATTCCTTTCTTCATAAAAATAATTTAATGAAAATTAAATTTAATGAACTTAAGCCTTTTTTTTTATTGTAGAACTTAAAAATTATTCTTATCAAATAAAACTACATTTTATTTTAGTTTCTGAACAAAATCTTGCCGAAAGGTATCATAAACACTTTTGTTTGAACCTTTTTTTAATATACGATAAGAAAGTATTCGAATAAAAAGTTTGTTTACTTTTTATTAACATAACTATTATTATGATTTGTTTATTCTATTTTTTTAAAATATTTTTGAACAATAATTCGTTGGTTTAAACAAAAAAACAACTAGTTGCAGTAATTTAATAAGTTATTAAAGATAATATCTGCATTTGCCCCTGAACATATTCTTTAAAATCATATAAAATTTTTTTAAAAAATTAACCATATACTACATAAATTTAAATTGGTTGTCTAAAATAAAAAAAAATTTAGTAAAATGTGTTTAACATGTCCATATTAATAAATAAAACATTTTTTTCATTATTTTTGAACATATTTCACAAAAATAATATCATAAAATGCAGACACTTATCAAAATGTCAGTTTATTTTTGGTTTAAAGAAGGGTAGGTAAATCGAACAATAAATTTTCTTACTTTATGAATGGTTTATTAAAGGTTTAATAGACTATTTTTCGTTTATGAATACAACTTTAGCAATTTTGCCTTATATGTATACATATAATTAATTAACCATTAATAAATTTTTATGAATACGACTGTAAGTCTTTAAATGTGTTATTGAAAAAAGAAAGAAATACAGTGGGTCAGCATTATTATGACGACCAAATTACACAAATCAGGATAACAAAGCTTTATTTTCCATCGTATGAAACGACACCATTATGTGTATCTACATGTGTAGTTATATGAAGAAAATGATAGCCGTTGCATTTTAGTGCTATGATTTTTTAGCTGCAAGGCTTTCCACCCATAGGGCTATTCCGCTGAAATATAGATAGTGGCATTTAAAGTTATTTGCTATTGAACCAAAATTGCCTTGCATTAGATGCTCTTGACAAGGTGCCATAATTTCCATGTTGATGTCAGCTATTAGGCGACCATTTAGTTCGATGGGTGAAATGCAATAGTTGTGCTCTAGCAGTATGAGTGTGGAGTTTGGTGTCTTTAAGGCAAATGCACCACCCAATAGATTTTGTAAATGGCACCCACATGGAAAGTAATTGTCGTGTAATTCCAAATTATCCACTCCATCCAGGCAGATGGCATCAGCTTCAGGAGTATGTAGAAAATGATTGCCGTGCAATTTTAAATGTGTTATGGCCGATGTCTCGTTGAAATCCAATGCTTCAATTATATCTATCTTATTATTAAGCAGTTGCAATGTGTCCACCTGTGTCAAGCCAGAGAAAGCTTCGCTGCGTATAACTCCTAAATCAGACTCTTGTATGGTGAGCAATAATACGTTTGATAGGCCACGAAACGTGTATGGCCGTATATGCTCAAGATCCATATATGCCATTTTTAGTAAACCAACTGTATACATGCCAGAAAAGGCATCCGACTCCAACGTCCTTATGCCGGCAGGCAACAATAGATGGCCCACTTGTGTAAGGCTAGAAAATGCAAAACTCTCAATGCGTAACAGAGGATTGTTTGACAAGAGAATAAGTTTAACGTTGGATGTGCCAGCGAATGCATACGCCTCGATGGTGGCAATTTGGTTGTGGCTCAGCAGTATGGTAGATAGATTTTGGAGGCCAGCAAAGGCAAAACTCGTTACTACCTGAAGTGGTGTGTATTGTATTGATAACTCCCTGAGGCGTGGAAGGCCGCGAAATGCAAATTGCTTAATTTTAGTTATGTTGTTTCCATGTAGTGAAAGTTTCTTTAAAGCACGTAAGCCAGCAAACGAATCCGGGTTGATGACAGGAAAATGATTTTTTGTCAAAGATAAATGTTCCACATTCGTTGGTAGATGACGCAAAGGTATGTGATTCAATCCACCAGTATTACACAGAACCTTAAACGAAAATGGAAAAAACGAAAGAAAATATTACTATTTGCTTTTTAACTTTTTATTTCTTTAACACAGGGTCTACAACTGAGATAATATCTGATAAAATATCTGAGGGAACGTCGGCAGATTGAGAGAACACATTTGTTCATGGTAATCTTAACCAAGGCGGATTTCAAAAGGTAAGTGCAACTCTACACCCTACTAGCATTTGGAAGATTATTTTATCAAAAATCGCCTAACTAAGTCTTCCTCGAGTACTTTTGATGATTAAAAACTGATTAATCACTTGCGCGCTTGAAAAAAGACTCGAAAATGATTCGTTCTTATGCTTAAAAAGTTATTTATTGAAAATGCATTAACAAAACATTCAGCAATCTAAAATTGATAATACAGGTGTGTTTTGAAGTTATTTATGAATAATATTTTGATCATCTAAATGATGAACAACTGATTTTTATCTGTAAAAATAGCTAGCTTTGAAGCAAGCGTTAAATATTAGAATATTGTAAATTTTTTAATAATATTAATGTCAGTGATCTCGTGGTGTCAACTTTAAGTAATAAATTAATTATACGTAGTTTTGACTTAACTGCCTTTTGTTTACGTGCACTTTTGACTTAACTGCACAAAATTGAACATTTTTGGAATTATTCTTTCTAATTCCATACAAATTCCTTTTTTAAGTGCACTTTCTATACCTGCAGATTTAAGATAAATGCACAAAATTTTTTTCATTTTAAAATTATTTTCATACAAAAAATCAAAGTTAGCTGCACTTTGACTTAACTGCCCAAAATAAATATTTTCTGGAATTATTCTTCAAAATCCTTGTTTACGTGCATTTTGTAAAAATATAAAAATATATGATAAGTGATTATTTCGTGTGTTAAAAATTATTAAAAATAGAAAAGTTAATAAAAAAAGAAACAAAAGTCGTATCAAAACCCCTAAATTATAGTGGAAAAATAGAAAACCAAATCTTTATGGAAATCCGGGAAATATCAATCATGATGCTGACAAAAAGAAATTTTTCTAACAAAGTAAAACTCAAAAATCATATATTATAAAAAAAAGAATATGTATACCTACATACATACATACATAAAAATGGTATAAAAATTAAAAAATTTGGAAAAATTTAAAAAAAATCTTTTTTAAAATAAAAGTACAGTTATTTATTGAAATAAAAACATGAAGTAGGGAAAATTCCAGAATGAACTAAAAACAAACAACAAAAATTTCAAAATAACAGTTAGAAAAAAAATTTAAATAAAAAAGTTCAAAAAAGTATTGGAAAAAGTACAGTCGAAACAAAATTAATTGAAACATAGCCTGAAGAAAAGTAAAAAAAATTTTGTACTAAAACTTAAACAGTATAACAGTTATAAAAACGTTAAAAATAAACAACAAAACTTAACCTAAGGCAGAAGCAGAAGCAGAAAATTAACAAAGAGTTCCACTAGCAAAAAAAACTTACAATAGTGAATACACAAAATTACCGTTACAGAATTTAAAATACGAAAATATCAACCAAATTAAACGTAAAAAAAAGAAAAGATAAACAACGAATAAAATACAAAACAATATGAAACCAGTTACAAAACCAAATAAGAAAGAAAATATAAAGCACATACAGAAAATAAGGAAACATGTAATAAAAAAAAAAAAAACAAAACAAACTTTAAAATAACCAATGCGGCTATAAAACAACACAGTAATAAGAAAACACAAAACAAAATGAACAAAAAGTTTTATATTTTTTTAAACAAAAGAACAGAAGTTAAGAAAAGTTTTTAAATCAATTTAGAAAAATACTGAAACAAAGAAAATTTAAAAAAAAACCATACAGAGAAAGGCGAATAAAAACAACAACTACACATGCAAGAAAGATGAGATAAAGCCAAGGCGAATTCATAAAGATAAAAACAACTATAAATGCAAGAATGAGGAAATTATAAAAACAACAACTATACATGCAAGAAGGATGAAATAAAAAAAAGAGCAAATAAAAACTGCTATAAAGGAAAGAAAAGGGAAAGCTGTGACAATAAAAACTTAAATCAACAAGAAGTGAAGAATTTTAGAGAAAACGAATAAGCTAATTGTTTTATGGAGAAATAGCAAAAATTAAGAAACAACAGGGATGAGGAAAGAGCTAATATCAACAACATATTTACATGTAAGTCGCACAGTGGACACATCTCTGCATTACGGGGGAAAATTAAAAAAAAATTTTTTTTTTTGCTAAATAAAATATTATAAGGGTCCTCATGATGTCGCTTAAAATTGCCATTTGTGCAAATGCGCAAACTTACGAGTCTTGTTTCATGAAGCCCCTTTTTTTACTTTTGTGTAATTTTAAACAATTAATGTCAGTTTGTAAGAAACGTCAATACAAAAATAAATTAAAAATTAAAATTCAAAAATATAAAAATTTGTGTTTAAATTTGTGATTAATATATATGAGAAATTTGCTTTTAAAAATGCTTAAAGAAAGCCAAAAGACCAATTTACTGAAATTATTGCTAGAATTTATTGTTTGTGATTTATAGACACTTGGATTTTTCATTGAAAACGACGTTAAAATCATTAAAAGATCTGTTTGTATAAATGCACAATTGAACAGCGCAAGTTTACGAGACAAAATTGTTGGGCAAATTTACCAAGTTTCTGTAAATGAATTCTCATACAATTTTTGACAGTTCATTTACGAGGGCGTAAAAATGCACAGTTTGCACAGATTACGAGACTTATAAAAGATATCATGAGGACCCTTAATGAAAGGAAAATAAAACTAAATATGACTCGTATTATTACAAATACATATGTACATTATATACACATATAACTTATTTACGGTGTATGTACGTAATTAATGTAAATGTAAAACAAATACCTATGAAAGTTATTCTAAAACGGGAAAGTTCAATTGAAATTTTAAAACAATTAACTAAAATAGTATTCATACATTATCCAATATAC
Source organism: Pollenia labialis (assembly GCA_949318255.1). NCBI lineage: Eukaryota > Metazoa > Arthropoda > Insecta > Diptera > Polleniidae > Pollenia > Pollenia labialis. The sequence continues at coordinate 33,385,133 of OX439142.1, read as the reverse complement.
AATTGCATTTATATTAATTATAGTTACACACACCGTAACAAATTATATACAGAAATTACTTTCATTTATTAAAATGTTATTTACATATTTACAGTCATATCATTTATGTACAATTACAATAAAATTTCATACAGTACACATTATCTACATTATTTACATTCACTAGCACACTTGCCTACACACTAAAACACAAAATAAGCTATGATATGTAATTTTATTTTAATAAAAATACAATGAATACAAATAGAACCATACAAAGAAAACTAAAAATGCGAAAAATATTTCATTTATTTAATTGGAGTCATAATATACGAATGTATATTAAGTGGATAAATGTCTTTGAGTGAATTTCAAATTAGTTTCTTTAATGACCTAGTATCAAATTTTTATAAAATTACTAGCTTAACCCGGTGCGCTTCGCTTTAACCACTTTATCGGTTGAGAGATATTTAATATATGCATCCTATGGAAGGTAGTTCCCTCCTGCGCCTACCCGCTATATTTTTATTTTCAAAGTGAAGTATACCATAAGAGTGACTTCTCCAAAGTTTGAACTTTCTCACTATAACAGTTTTTAAGATATCCGATATTAAACACTGGCATCCTATGGGGGGTAACACTTCCCCCGCTGCTATTTTATTTCAATTTTGGGGCTCAGAAGATCCTACTACCAAAAGTTCAACAAATTGCTTGCAGTGGCTCTTATTAATATATCTATCTATGAGGGGTACTGCTCCTCCTCTGGCTAACCCGCCCATTTCTATATTGAAATTCATAGTTTACCATAATAGTAGCTTTAACTACGTTTGAAGACTATCCCTTTAATTGTTCTTCAGTTGAGCGATATTTAATATATCGATCCTATGGGAGGTATTTCCCCTCCTACGCCTACCCGCTTTATTTCTATTTTCAAAAGTGTAGTATACCATAAGAGTGACTGCTGCAAATTTTGAACATTTCCACTATAACAGTTCTTATGATATGCCATATTAAACATTGGCGTCCTATGGTGGGCACCACTTCCCCCGCTGCCCAAATTTATAGTTTGCCATAGTAGTAGCTTTAACCACGTTTGAAGACTCCCCCTTTAATAGTTCTTCAGTTGAGCGATATTTAATATATGCATCCTATGGGAGGTTTTCCCCTTGCGCCTACCCGCTTTATTTTTATTTTTAAAAGTGTAGTGTAGCATAAGAGTGACTTCTACAAAGTTTGAACATTCTCACTATAACAGTTCTTAAGATATGCGATATTAAACATTGGCGTCCTATGGTGGACACCACTTCCCCCGCTGCTTTTTTATTTCAATTTTGAGACTCAGAAGATCCTACTACCAAAACTTCAACAAAATGCATGCAGTGGCTCTTATTTATATATCTATATATGAGGGATACTGCTCCTCCCCTGTCTACCACGCCCATTTGTATACTGAAATCTATAGTTAACCCTAATAGTAGCTTTAACCACTTTTGAAGACTCCCTTGGATGGTTCTTCAGTTGAGCGATATTTAATATATGTATGTATCCTATGGGAGGTATTTCCGCCCTGCGCCTACCCGCTTTATTTTTATTTTCAAAAGTGTAGTATACCATAAGAGTGGCTTTCACATAGTTTGAACATTCTCACTATAACAGTTCTTAAGATATGCGATATTAAACATTGGCGTCCTATGATGGGCACCACTTCCCCCGCTGCAATTTTATTCCAATTTTGGTGCTCAGAAGATCCTACTACCAAAAGTTCAACAAAATGCTTGCAGTGGCTCTTATTTATATTTCTATCTATGAGGGGTACTGCTCCTCCCCTGTTTACCCCGCCCATTTTTATACTGAAATTTATAGTTTGCCATAGTAGTAGCTTTAACCACGTTTAAAGACTCCCCCTTTAATAGTTCTTCAGTTAAGCGATATTTAATATATGCATCCTATGGGAGGTTTTCCCCCCTGTGCCTACCCGCTTTATTTTTATTTTCAAAAGTGTAGTATACCATAAGAGTGACTTCCACAAAGTTTGAACATTCTCACTATAACAGTTCATAAGATATGCGATATTAAGCATTGGCGTCCTATGGGGGGAACCACTTCCCCCGCTGCTATTTTATTTCAATTTTGGGGTTCAGAAGATCCTACTACAAATTAATATTGACATCTTATGGGGGTACCAATTCCCCTGCTCCTATCGAAAAAATAAGTAGCCTATTTTATTTTTAGGGCTCACGTGATGTTACTGTAAAAATTTCAGGAAAATCTGTTCAGTAGTTTCGGAGTCTATAAGCCAACAAACAAACAAACAAACAAACACACAAACACACAAACATTTTTCATTTTTATATATATAGAAAGAAGAGAATTTTGCAAAATCGACCTATTTCTAGAAAGGCAAGTAAGATTGAAGAATATATAAACCTCGTTTTGTCGATGCGATATAGTAGAGGTAGGTCTAACTTTAGTTATCAAAACTCTTCACGAACGGATAGATTTTCTCGACGAAATGACAACAATTATGGAAATAGATCGTATAATGGCAATAATGGTTTTCGTGGTCAGAATAACTACAATAATTCTCGAGGACGTGGTTACAACAATCGTAGAAATGGCAATAACTTGAATCATAGTGGCAGATCACAGGGCAATTTTCGCAGTCAAGGTACTTCCGTGCGGACTTTAAACGCGGAAGTCCCTCAGCAGGAGATGTTGAGGGAGGAAGAGCATTAAGTATTTTAGATAATGATAAAGTTAAATCAGTTTACAGTTTTAATTTAAATTACTCCGATTTTATAAATATAGACTGTCTTGCATCATATAGGACTAATTCGTTTTTAGTAGATTCTCAAGCTGATATATCAATTTTAAAAGGGTCGTGCTTAAAGGATAATTTGGAAGTAAATGTACAAAATATTGTTAATATTGTTGGTATAACAACAGACACCACGAAGTCATTAGGTACAATTAACACAAAATTATTAATTTCTGACGTTTCAATACCACAAATGTTTCATATTGTTTCCGATAATTTCAATCTACAAACCTTCTGATGGAATATTAGGAAAAGATTTTTTAAAGGCCAATAAGTGTCAAATTGATTACAACAAAATGACAGTTTCATTTTATGTTCACCATATACACAAAAGAGTAGTTATTCCAATTTGTCATGGAATTAAAGCAAATTCGTTTTTTGTTCCACCAAGGTGTGAAGTATTTAGGGAAATTCGGTTGGAAAATATCAATGAACCAGTTTTCGTTGATTGTCAAGAAATTTGTAACGGCGTACTTATTAGTAAATGTATAGTGAATACGGAAAATCCTATTCTACGTATTTTAAATATAACAAATGAAACCAAAATGGTACAAAACTATGATGTAAAGTTGGAAAAACTTCCAAATTTTTATGTATACTCAATTAACAAGAACGTTTCGACCAACGAGCACGTTGAAAACCTCAAAACAATTCTAAGTGATATAATGCCAAACTACGTTAGGGAAGATTTAATGTCAATTTGTGAAAAATATTCCAATATATTTATTTTAAAGAATGATAAAATGACCATTAATAATTTTTATGAACAGAAGCTTAGAATACATGATACATCGCCAGTTTATGTAAAAAACTATCGTCTTCCATACGCACAAAGAAATGAAATAAAGAGGCAAGTTCAACGTTTACTCGATAATGACTTGATTGAACATAGCACTTCTAATTACAATATTCCTTTAATATTGGTCCCAAAGAAAAGTTCACATGATTGCAAATCATATCGTATGTGCATTGATTTTAGAGGCATTAATAAAAAATTAGTTGCCGATAAGTTCCCATTACCGAGAATTTACGATATACTTGACAATTTAGGGCGAGCAAAACACTTCTCTGTACTTGATCTTTTTTCTGGTTTTCATCAAATACCACTTCACCCCGACTCAAGGGATATAACTTCATTTAGTACAGATCAAGGTGCATTTCGTTGGAAAGTTTTACCGTTTGGATTGAACGTAGCTCCCAACTCGTTCTCTCGGATGATGTCTATAGCGTTTTCAGGTTTAGAACCTAACAAAGCATTTTCATACATAGATGACATTATTGTAACTGGATGCAGCAAACAACATCACTTAAAGAACTTAACCGATGTTTTTGATATTTTAAGGAAGTTCAATTTGAAAATCAATCCTTATAAATGCAATTTCTTTAGACCGGAGGTCACGTTTTTAGGTCACAAATGTACCTCAAGGGGATTTTTACCTGACGAGACTAAAATAATAGCCGTCAAAAAGTATACAGTACCAACTGACAAAGACGCTGTCAAACGTTTTGTGGCTTTTGCTAACTATTATAGGCGATTTATACCTAATTTTGCTTCTCTTGCAGCACCTCTAAATTTTATAACAAGAAAAAAAGTAAATTTTGTATGGGATAAAAAATGTCAGGAGTCGTTTGAAAGCATAAAATCGGCACTAGTTTCTCCAAAAATTCTACAATATCCTGATTTTACAAAACAATTTTTAATCACAGTTGATGCTTCAAAGATCGGTTGTGGGGCTATTCTAAGTCAAAATTTTAATGGACATGATTTACCACTATATTATGCATCTAAAGCATTTAGTCAGTCGGAGCAAAAGAAACCAACTATAGAACAAGAATTATTCGCAATATATTTTGCTATTAATCAGTTTAGACCGTATGTTTATGGGACAGAATTTGTAGTTAGAACGGATCATAGACCCCTAGTTTATCTTTTTAACATGAGGGATCCATCCTCAAAATTAACAAGAATAAGATTAAAATTATCAGAGTATAATTTTTCTATAGAATATGTGAAAGGAAAAGACAATGTCGGAGCAGATGCTCTATCTCGCATTTCAATTGACGAATTGAAAGGAGAGAAGATTGGTGAAAGTGTTTTAGCCATGACAACTCGAGCAATGTCTAGGCAAAACGAAGTGAATGATATGCCATTGGAAAAATCTGCCGGTACCAAATTACAAGTTTATGACAAGTTTTCTCAATTATTTAATAGGAATATAAGTAGGATAAAATCGGAAATTTTTTACGAGAATGATAAAATAAATAGGATCCAATTAAAAATGTATAACAAATTTAAATTAAAATTTTGCATAAATGTTGATATTGTTAACAAAACGTTAAATTTCGATGAAATGATTTTGATGCTACAACAAGAGGCAAACAGTAATAACATTTATGTCGCGGAATGGGCAAAGAATGACGCATTTTTTTCAGTATACACTATTCAAGAGTTTAAAGAAAATGACAATAAGACATTGAAATCTTTAGAAATTATGCTTGTTAATCCGATTGAGAGAATATTCGACAAAGATAGAAAAACACAACTTTTGCAAATTTATCATTACGATCCAGTAATAGGCGGTCATTGCGGACGCAAACGGTTATATGCGAAATTGAAAACAAAATTTTATTGGAAAGGTATGACCAAGGATATTGCTTTATTTATTGCAAATTGCAGGGAATGTAACTTAAATAAGGTGAGAAAGGGAAATAAAGAGAAACTTGTATTGACGCCAACACCGATTAAACCTTTTGAGATCATGGTCTTAGACACGATTGGTCCACTACAAACATCCGAATTTGGAAACAAATATGCTTTAACATTAATTTGTGATTTTACGAAAAATCTTGTAGCTATGCCGATACCTGATAAGAGTGCTAAAACAGTTGCTCGTGCAATATTTGAGAACTTTATTTTAATTTATGGAAAAATGAAATCAATAAAATCCGATCAAGGTACAGAATTCAAGAATGAAATAGTTTGTGAACTTTGCAAACTCCTGAATATTGAGGTAAATTTTTCGACACCATATCATCATCAGACTGTAGGGACAGCGGAGAGAAATCATCGCGTTTTTAATGAATACCTTAGGGCTTATATAGGACAGAATATGACAGACTGGGATGCATACATAAAATATTTTACATTTTTTCATATTACGACAAGTAACTCAGCATTTGATAATAAAAATACACCATTTGAGTTAGTGTTCGGAAAAGAAGCGATTCTACCGAATGAATTTCAGCTTGAACAAATTGATCCCATTTACAATGTTGAAAATTTTGCCAAAGAGGTTAAATATAGGTTGCAAAATTCTCATATCCTAACAAAAAAAGTTAATAGAAAAACATAAAGAAAGAAACAAAAAGTTTTATGATCATTTTGCGAAACCATGTAATTTAAAAATTAATGATTTAGTTTTTGTTAAAAGAGAACCATATAATAAATTTAAAAACATATATGACGGTCCATTCATTGTGAAGGAAATTAATGGAGTTAATGTTACTGTATACAATGAAAAATCAAAAAATGAATAAACGTTACACAAAGACAGGTTAAGAAAAGCATAAGAGGAAAAAAATTTGAATTTATATGTAATTATTAGCAAAAAAACAAAAAAAAAATATTATAAAATAATTGGAAATTTGAATTTATAAATACTACATACTATGTAAATAATGAAAGTATTTAATAACATGGTTGTAAAATTGAATTTATTATAAAAATGTTTAATAAGATTGGAAAATTAAAGAATAGCCAAAGGACTTTAACATTGCAAAAGCAGGAAAAAAAATTTAATCGTAAGAATCAAACGATAAGTAAATAAAAATAAATTGTAAACAAACGTAATTAAATTAGGGATTGAAAACATACCATTAATAAAGAAAAAATGTTGCGCCATTCAGGTTGATCACCTGATTGACACAACATTTTTTTTCAATAAAAGGGAGGTGTAATGCAAATGCATCACCCAGTATTACATAAATTTATTTATTATTAATTTGTACTTTATAACTAAACTACTTGCACTTACGTACTTACTTTTTATTATTATATAACTAACCTACTTACACTTAATACTTATATTTATAAACTAGGACTAACTCGCTTACTCTAATTATCATATGTATTGCATACAATGTATGCATCACTGATTCATAGAATATAAGATAAAGAATAATTACAATAAAGGTCAGTCGATAATCAACCATCAACTCAACAAGTTTTTATTTTTAACCAACGGCTAGACGTTTTGCCAGCATCCACCACAGTACAACCTAAGTAGTAATTTAACAACTTGTAAGTAAACAAGTAAGAGTGCTATATTCGGCTATGCCGAATCTTATATACCCTTCACCATGGAAAGAACAGAAGTTTATATATATATATATAAATATGTATATTTAAATATATGTATATATACATGTTTATTTATAAAATATATATCGTTTAGTTTTATTTAATTATTTGCACATGATTGCGTGCTATTAAATATATTAAAAGTTTAATTAATATATAGCACGTTTAGTTTTGATCGAATTTCAGTATTTGGTCATGCCGACATCTTAAAGTATAAAATTACCATTTACTTTGGTGATAAAACTTGTAGTCGGGAAGTTCTATGGTTCCCGAAAAAAGGTATTAAAAAAAAACTATATTTTTGACATTACTTTTTTTTACCGATATTCCGAGTTTTTCTAAAGATTTCCAATATTGTGTTCTTCTAAACATTTCCGATATTTTGATATCTAAAACGTATGAATAGGTCATAATACAGCTATAGAATTTTAGTTAATGTTTTCAATCCTTTTTTGGAGTATTTTGCACATAACTTAACCATTTTTAACCGATTTGGCAGATTTATATACCAACGTGCTTAAAAATAATATTTCCATTAAATTGGCTTATAGGCATATATGTATATATACCTACATATATGTACATATATTTAAGCAAACTTAATTATAAAAAAAAAAACAAACTTAATTATAAAAAAACAAACTTAATTATAAAAAAATGAGTAATTTTTGGGATTTCAGTATTTTGATTATAACTCAGTCATTTTTTAACCGATTTGACAGATTTGTATACCGACGTGTTTAAGAAGAAATTTACCATTTACTTGTGTTATGAAACTTGGACTCAGAAAGATCCATCGTTACCGAAAAGGGTATTTTTAAAAAAAAAATTTAATTTTGGTCATAACTTTTTTGTATCTGAACCGATTTTTCCGAAATTTTCAGAAAATATTTTCCGATCTTTTGATATATAAGGCGTAGCCATAGGTCATATTAAAGTCAAAAAATTCAGGTTTTTATACAATTTTTTATATTTTTTGTATGGGAGGTATCACGCCCACTTCTTCAATCCCGCCCACATTTTGTGGGATGGTGTGCATTTATAACCTTAATGTTTGTACCTTATTTGGAAACTTTGGCTCTTGCCGTTCTCCAGATATACAGAAAAAAGTAATAAAAATACAACAACTACAAGGGATTTTTGGAAAAAATTAGAGGCAGTCATGGTTTTTTGGTCATATCTCAGCCATTTGTGGACCGATCTTGCTAAATTTCAATAGCAAGAAATGGTGGACTATATGTAACATAAATATAAAACAACCTAACCGCTATCATGTCTGGAGTCTCCGGAAAACACATATCAAACGTAAGACGGACAGACGGACGGATATCGTTAAATCAACTTCTCTCCTCATAAGGACCCAGAATATAGGGTCTAAGATCAATATTGTAGAAATTACAAACGGAATGACAAATTTATATATACCCTTTTCCACCTGAGGTGAAGGGTATGAAAATAAACAAAAAATAAACAACAAATAGGTATAGAATATGATTTTTGTTTTACATGTAAGTTAAGCGAACGATTAATATTAACATTGTCAAAAATTGCTGAATTATTTTAAAATCGTCTAAGAATATAAAAAAAGTTAAAAAACATTTTTTTTGAAAAGGTGTATGCCGAGATTTGAACCCCGGCAGCTACTAACAACGCTGCTTTGACCAACCGCCCAGACAACTCAGCCATTAACGCTTATGCAAATAAAGAATTAAAGTAGAATATATTCCGTCACTTTGTTTGTTTAATACATATGTAGGTATGTACGTATTTTTCAATTTAAGCGACCAATCATGTACAAACATGTGTGTGTTTGATATGCCTAACATTCAACACGTTCGAATAAAAGCACAAACAAAAAAACAACAACCACAAGAGATTTTTTGGAAATATTAGAGGTAGTCATGGTTTTAACCGATTTGACAGATTTATATGCCGACGTGTTTAAGAAGGAATTTACCATTTACTTGTGTTATAAAGCTTGGACTCGGGGAGATCTATGGTTCCCGAAAGTGGGTATTTAAAAAAAAAAAATTAATTTTGGTCATAACTTTTTTGTATCTGAACCGATTTTTCTGAATTTTTTATATATATATAAAAGTGAATGTATGTATATTTGTATATATATATACATATATATATATATTTGTGCCTTATAGGAGGCCAAACCACTTGACCGATGGCCTTGAAATTTTCACAGCATGTAACTGTGACCCTGGAAGAGACATTAGGCTATATAAAATTGTGACTGGGCAAAGAGGCGATGCCACGCCCATACAATCCAAAATTTAAAATCGTGTTATCTATGACATTTTTTGACCTACGGCGATAATATTTGGTATATATGTTGTTTGCATGAATAGAAATACGATTAATTAAAAAAGTGGGCGTGACCCCGCCATTTATAGAAAAAGTAAAAAACGTTATATCTAATAAACTACTGAACCGATCGTCATCAAATTTTCACAGAAGGCTACTGTTCTGAATTAATGTGTCGTAGGGTTCAAAAAGGTGTGATTGGACAAAGAGGCGGTGCCACGCCTATACAACCGAAAATTTTAAATCAATAAATCTCAGGAACTACATGAACCGATTTTCCTGAAATTTTTACAGTAACATCACGTGAGCTAAAAATAAAATAAGCTACTTATTTTTTTGATAGGGGCAGGGGAATTGGTACCACCCATAGGATGCCAATATTAAATATGGCAAATCTTAAGAGCAGCTGCACGCATTTTGTTGAACTTTTGGAAGAAGGATCTTCTGAGCCCCAAAATTGAAACAAAGTAGCAGCGGGGGAAATGGTACCCCCCATAGGAAGCCATTGTTTAATATCGCATATTTTAAGAATTGTTATAGTGAGAATGTGCAAACTTTGTAGAAGTCACTCTTATGGTATACTACAATTTTGAAAATAATAATAAAGTGGGAAGACGCAGAGGGGGAAATACCTCCCATAGGATGCATATATTAAATATCACTCAACTGAAGAACTATTAAAGGGAGATTCTTCAAACGTGGTTATAGCTACTATTATGGTAAACTACAAATTTCAAAATAAAAATGGGCGTGGTAGACGGAGGAGGAGTAGTACCCCCCACCCCCAAAAAACGAAAATGTTAAATACCTAATATCTAAAGACAAAAGTCTTCATAAGATAAACTGCACCTTTCAAAATAAAAATAAAGGGTGTAGGTGCAGGGGGAGCAATAAACCATTATCTATATATATAAAAGTGAATGTATGTATATTTGTATATATATTTATGCCTTATAGGAGGCCAAACCACTTGACCGATGGCCTTCAAATTTTCACAGCATGTAACTGTGACCCTGGAAGAGACATTCTGTGACCCTGCAAGAGACATTAGGCCATATAAAATAGTGACTGGGCAAAGAGGCGAGCCACGCCCATAGAACCCAAAATTTAAAATCGTATTTTCTATGACATTTTTTGAACTACGGCGATAATATTTGGTATATGTATTGTTGGCATGAATAGAAATACGTTTAATTAAAAAAGTGGGCGTGGCCCCACCCATTTATAGAAAAAGTAAAAACGTTATATCTAATAAACTACTGAACCGATCGTTTTCACAGATGGCTACTGTTCTGAATTAATGTGTCGTTGGGTTCAAAAAGGTGTGATTGGAAAAAAGGGCGGTGCCATATTTTTTCGTGGATGCCAATATTAAACATCGCATATTTTAAGAGCCGCTGCAAGCATTTTTTTGAACTTTTGGTAGTAGGATCTTCTGAGCCCAAAAATTCAAATAAAATAGCATCGGGGGAAGTGGTACTTCCATAGGACGATGTTTAATATCGCATATCTTAAGAAATGTTATAGTAAGAACGTTCACACTTTGTAGAAGTCACTCTTATGGTATATTACACTTTTGAAAATAAAAATAAAGCGGGTAGGCGCAGGGGGAGCAATACCTCCCATAGGATGAAAATATCAAATATCGCGTTACTGAAGAACTATGATAGCAAGAGTCTTCAAACGTGGTAAAATCCACTATTATGGTAAATTTTAAAAGAAAAATGGGCGGGGTTGACGGACGGGGAGAGAAAACGAAACTACTGAATGCCACGGATGGGGGTAGCGAAGCACACCGGGTTAAGCTAGTTTTTTATAAAATATGTTCTACTAAAAATTTATGAATTAATTTTGGTATATAAGTCATATCCATAGGGCATATGGCAGCACTAAAATTTAGGTTTTTATACAATTTTTAATTTTTTTTTGTACGGGAGGTACCACGCCCACTTCTCCAATCCCGCCCACATTTTGTAGGAGGGTGTGTATTGGCTACCTAAATGTGTGTACCTAATTTGGAAACTTTGGCTTTTGCCGTTCCCCAGATATACAGCAAAAAGTAATAAAATTACAACAACCACTAGGGATTTTTGGAAAATATTAGAGGTAGTCGTGGTTTTTTGCTCATAACTCAGCCATTTTTTAACCGATTTGACAGATTTATATACCGACGTGTTTAAGAAGGAATTTACCATTTACTTGTGTTATAAAGCTTGGACTCGGGGAGATCTATGGTTCCCGAAAGTGGGTATTTAAAGAAAAAAAATTAATTTTGGTCATAACTTTTTTGTATCTGAACCGATTTTTCTGAATTTTTTATAAAATATGTTCTACTAAAAATTTTTGATATTTTGGTATATAAGTCATATCCATAGGGCATATGGCAGCCCTAAAATTTAGGTTTTTATACAATTTTTAATTTTTTTTGTACGGGAGGTACCACGCTCACTTCTCCAATCCCGCCCACATTTTGTAGGATGGTGTGTATTGGCTACCTAAATGTGTGTACTTAATTTGGAAACTTTGGCTTTTGCCGTTCCCCAGATATACAGCAAAAAGTAATAAAATTACAACAACCACAAGGGATTTTTGGAAAATATTAGAGGTAGTCGTGGTTTTTTGCTCATAACTCAGCCATTTGTGGATCGATCTTGCTGAATTTCAATAGCAACCGATGGTAGACTATATGTGACACAAATGTAAAACAACCTAGCCGCTATCATGTCTGGAGTCTCCGGAAAACACATATCAAACGTAAGCCGGACAGACGGACAGACGGACGGATATATACTTTATAGGGTCTAAGATCAATATTGTAGAAATTACAAACGGAATGACAAACTTATATAAACCCTTTTCCACCTGTGGTGAAGGGTATAAAAAAATGAGTAATTTTTGGGATTTCAGTAATTTGATTATAACTCAGTCATTTTTTAACCGATTTGACAGATTTGTATACCGATGTGTTTAAGAAGAAATTTACCATTTACTTGTGTTATGAAACTTGGACTCGGAAAGATCCATCGTTACCGAAAATGGGTATTTTTAAAAAAAAAATTTAATTTTGGTCATAACTTTTTGCATCTTAACCGATTTTTCCGAAATTTTCAGAAAATATTTTCTACTAAAGATTTCCGATCTTTTGATATATAAGGCGTAGCCATAGGTCATATTAAAGTCAAAAAATTCAGGTTTTTATACAATTTTTTATATTTTTTGTATGGGAGGTACCACGCCCACTTCTTCAATCCCGCCCACATTTTGTGGGATGGTGTGCATTTATAACCTTAATGTTTGTACCTTATTTGGAAACTTTGGCTCTTGCCGTTCCCCAGATATACAGCAAAAAGTAATAAAATTACAACAACCACAAGGGATTTTTGGAAAATATTAGAGGTAGTCGTGATTTTTTGCTCATATCTCAGCCATTTGTGGATCGATCTTGCTGAATTTCACTAGCAACCGATGGTAGACTATATGTGACATAAATGTAAAACAACCTAGCCGCTATCATGTCTGGAGTCTCCGGAAAACACATATCAAACGTAAGACGGACGGATATCGTTAAATCAACTTCTCTCCCCATAAGGACCCAGAATATATATACTTTATTGGGTCTAAGATCAATATTGTAGAAATTACAAATGGAATGACAAACTTATATATACCCTTTTCCACCTGAGGTGAAGGGTATAAAAAACAACAAATAGGTATAGAATATGATTTTTGTTTTACATGTAAGTTAAGCGAACGATTAATATTAACATTGTCAAAAAAATCAAAAATTGCTGAATTATTTTAAAATCGTTTATAGAATATAAAAAAAGTTAAAAAACATTATTTTTGAAAAGGTGGATGCCGAGATTTGAACCCCGGCAGCTACTAACAACGCTGCTTTGACCAACCGCCCAGACAACTCAGCCATTAACGCTTATGCAAATAAAGAATTAAAGTAGAATATATTCCGTCACTTTGTTTGTTTAATACATATGTAGGTATGTACGTATTTTTCAATTTAAGCGACCAATCATGTACAAACATGTGTGTGTTTGATATGCCTAACATTCAACCCGTTTGAATAAAAGCACAAACAAAAAACAACAACCACAAGAGATTTTTTGGAAATATTAGAGGTATGTAGTCATGGTTTTTTGCTCATAACTCAGCCATTTTTTAACCGATTTGACAGATTTATATACCGACGTGTTTAAGAAGGAATTTACCATTTACTTGTGTTTTAAAGCTTGGACTCGGGGAGATCTATGGTTCCCGAAAGTGGGTATTTAAAAAAAAAATTAATTTTGGTCATAACTTTTTTGTATCTGAACCGATTTTTCTGAACTTTTTATAAAATATGTTCTACTAAAAATTTTCGATATTTTGGTATATAAGTCATATCCATAGGGCATATGGCAGCCCTAAAATTTAGGTTTTTATACAATTTATAATTTTTTTTGTACGGGAGGTACCACGCTCACTTCTCCAATCCCGCCCACATTTTGTTGGATGGTGTGTATTGGCTACCTAAATGTGTGTACCTAATTTGGAAACTTTTGCTTTTGCCGTTCCCCAGATATACAGCAAAAAGTAATAAAATTACAACAACCACAAGGGATTTTTGGAAAATATTAGAGGTAGTCGTGGTTTTTTGCTCATGACTCAGCTATTTGTGGATCGATCTTGCTGAATTTCAATAGCAACCGATGGTAGACTATATGCGACACAAATGTAAAACAACCTAGCCGCTATCATGTCTGGAGTCTCCGGAAAACACATATCAAACGTAAGACGGACAGACGGACGGATATCGTTAAATCAACTTCTCTCCTCATAAGGACCCAGAATATATATACTTTATAGGGTCTAAGATCAATATTGTAGAAATTACAAACGGAATGACAAACTTATATATACCCTTTTCCACCTGAGGTGAAGGGTATGAAAATAAACAAAAACAAGTAAAGTGCTATATTCGGCTATGCCGAATCTTATATACCCTTCACCATGAAAAGAACAGAAGTTTATATATATATATTTAAATATATGTATATATATGTACATGTATATTTATAAAATATATATCGTTTAGTTTTATTTAATTATTTGCACATGATTGCGTGCTATTAAATATATTAAAAGTTTAATTAATATATAGCACGTTTAGTTTTGATCTAATTTCAGTATTTGGTCATACCGACATCTTAAAGTATAAAATTACCATTTACTTTGGTGATAAAACTTGTGGTCGGGAAGTTCTATGGTTCCCGAAAATAGGTATTAAAAAAAACTACATTGTTTACATTGCATTTTTTTACCGATATTCCGAGTTTTTCTAAAGATTTCCGACATTGTGTTCTTCTAAAGATTTCCGATATTTTAATATCTACTCAGTAATTTTTTAACCGATTTGACAGATTTATATACCGACGTGTTTAAGAAGAAATTTAGCATTTACTTGTGTTATAAAGCTTGGACTCGGGGAGATGTATGGTTCCCGAAAGTGGGTATTTAAAAAAAAAATTAATTTTGGTCATAACTTTTTTGTATCTGAACCGATTTTTCTGAATTTTTTTATAAAATATGTTCTACTAAAAATTTTCGATATTTTGGTATATAAGTCATATCCATAGGGCATATGGCAGCCCTAAAATTTAGGTTTTTATACAATTTATAATTTTTTTTGTACGGGAGGTACCACGCTCACTTCTCCAATCCCGCCCACATTTTGTTGGATGGTGTGTATTGGCTACCTAAATGTGTGTACCTAATTTGGAAACTTTGGCTTTTGCCGTTCCCCAGATATACAGCAAAAAGTAATAAAATTACAACAACCACAAGGGATTTTTGGAAAATATTAGAGGTAGTCGTGGTTTTTTGCTCATAACTCAGCTATTTGTGGATCGATCTTGCTGAATTTCTATAGCAACCGATGGTAGACTATATGCGACACAAATGTAAAACAACCTAGCCGCTATCATGTCTGGAGTCTCCGGAAAACACATATCAAACGTAAGACGGACAGACGGACGGATATCGTTAAATCAACTTCTCTCCCCATAAGGACCCAGAATATATATACTTTATAGGGTCTAAGATCAATATTGTAGAAATTACAAACGGAATGACAAACTTATATATACCCTTTTCCACCTGAGGTGAAGGGTATAAAAATCAAATCAATTGTTTTTTTCATTTAAACAAAATAATTCTTTTTCTAGTGCAAAATGTTTATGTTCCTCACACTGATAACCTTCAGAACCTTGTATGTACTTCAATTGCTCGAAGAAGTTAAATATTTGAAGTCTAAAATCTCGGATATGAAAAAAGATGTTAAAGAATTGAAGGATGGTTATAAACGATCTTTAACCAAATTGACTGAAGAGGTCACGTCTGTTAAGCTTGAAAACAGAAAACACCACGATGACAACGTATTTTCGGCGAACAAAGTGACCTATGCTCGCTATGGCTGATGTAGCAAAATTTGATTTCGAAGTGCAAGAAGATGAAAACAAGCTAAGACAATTTCTAAGTATTAAATATAGCCGTATAAATAAGCATTTAATGCTAGAAACACAACTGGGACGAACGACGAATTTTTGGCCGCGAATATTGGTCGCCAAAAATAAAAAATATTTGTGCATATGAAAATGCACACAATCAAGGCGCCGACGAAAATTCGCCGGACGTTTCAAACTTTAAATAGATTTAATTCTAATTCTTACGCCGGCGTACGACGAACAAATCAGTACTGGGTAGCCATATTGTTTCAAAATGGTATGTGTTTTAGTAAATAAAGTTACTTTTTACTTTAGAAATTGTAAAATTTTAACTGAATATCATATAAAATACAAATTGAAAAAAAATTAACAATAAAAAAGTATTGAGTTAAGTTGTTTTTAATGTTTTATTTGTGAAGTATTTTTTGATCATATGGTACCACTATTTCTTGTGTATACAAAATATTTTATTTCCATTTTGTTTTTTCGTCGTTATTGTGTTTCATACGCCGAATTTATACAGCGATCATTGGAAAAACGTATTTACCCCAAATATACCTGACGATATAGCGGACGAGTTGTCGCCTGTTTATGTTAGAGCAGCTATCCCCCTAAGATTTGAGATAAAGGAAATAGAAAAGGCTATTTGTGAATTAAACACCAAGAAGGCATAGGTATTGATAAGATCAGTAACAAATACTTTTGGAGCTACCTCGCATAGCAAAGAAAATTATTCTTTATATTTTTAATGCTATTTTACGCCTTGAATACTACCCTCAAGAATGGAAGGTCTCCTTAATAACGATGATACCAAAGCCAGGAAAAGATCACACAAAAGTTGAGTCATATAGGCCTATTAGCTTATTACCCAATATATCAAAGCTGTTTGAGAAGCTCTTAGCGTCAAAATTAACCCCAATTTTAAATGGCAATGGGTGTATACCTAGTCATCAATTCGGTTTCAGAAGAGGGCATAGCACAATTGAACAAACCCATCGGATAGTAAACGCCATAAGAAAAGCCTTTGAAGAAAGAAATTATTGCTCCGCTCTCTTCATAGATGCTTCTCAAGCTTTTGATAAAGTCTGGCATGTAGGCTTGTTACATAAATTGAAGCTAAACCTACCGGTTAATACACACAAGCTGTTAGAAAGCTACCTGGTCGGTCGAAAATTCATTATTAAAGAAGGTGATTTTTTAAGTTCTCCTCAGCCAATTGAAGCTGGAGTCCGTCAGGGAAGCATCCTGGGCCCACTTTTTTACTTAATATATACCTCGGACATGCCAACAAACAATTACACCCTAACCTCAACCTTTGCTGATGATACAGCTTTTCTAAGCGTACACGAGAACAGTCGTGAAGCATCTCGATACCCATATATTTCAACTTGAACTGTGGTTAAAACAATGGAGAATAAAGGTCAATAAGCAAAAATGCGTACATATAACATTCACCTTGCGTCGGGAAACATGCCCCCCTATTAAAATCAATAATCAACAAGTGCCTCAACAATCCCATGTCAAATATCTCGGTATTGATGTAGATCGGCGTTTAACATGGAAATGCCATATAGAAGCAAAATTAACCCAAATGAAACTAAAAGCAATTCATATTTACTGGCTTATTGGAAGAAATTCTGTTCTTAGTCTCGATTGCAAACTACTACTTTACAACGCTATTTTAAAGCCAATATGGTGCTACGGTATTCAACTATGGGGCACTGCCTCGGCCTCAAATATCAAAGGCGCTAAAATAAACTTCTTCGAATAATTACAGCTGCCCCTTGGTATGTTAAAAACTCAAATATCCACAAGGATCTCAATGTGCCACTGGTAAGGACTATTATTACGAAGAATGCTGTAAAATATTTAAATAGGCTAGAGTTGCACCCAAATCCACTAGCTCGAAATATTTTAAATGATAGCGGCCACTCTCGCTTAAGGAGAAGAGACACTGCAGCACTTACCCATTAAGATGCGCGATAAACACCTATATATGTGAATAGAACCCGTGATGAAGAACATTTTTGTCTGAAGATTCAATAAATAAATAATGAAAAAAAAAGATTATAATATATTATGATATAATTATATAAAAATAAACTCAGTTTCATATATTGCGATATTTAACGATATATAATTGTAAAAAATTATATTTAATTTCATAAAAATAATTTTTAATCAGGAAAACAAATTCGCAAAGTATTTTCTGATGAATTGGCCTCTTTATTCATTTGGAAATTGAGATTGGGCAGCTTAAAAATATTTTTATTCTCTACAATATATCAAAGTTTCATTAAGATCTGATAGTTTGCATTGGGATACTTCCCTTGCAAGTTTAATTGTCCAAAATAAAAAAAATTAATTTTGATATTTTTAGTTAGGCTTTAGTATTGAATTTGAATTTTTACAACTTAGAATTTTATTAAAATGTATTTATAATTTTCTTGGCTAAGCTGGGGCTCGAACCTGGGTTGAATTCGTTTGAGCCCCAGCTCAGCCAAGAAAATTATTTATTATTATTATCATAACTTACATAATGCAAATAATATTAATAAACCAAATTAATTAATAATTTAAATCGAAAAATATTTCTTTTTGTAATCTATTACAAATATGACTTAAAAAATAGTCAAAAACGACTCGCAAACGATCAGAAATACGACTAAAAACTCATAAATCATTCGGAAACGATAAGAATTAGGCTACACACCGACAGCGATCAAGAAACGTCCTATTTTACAGTAAATTCTGCCCCTTATTACTACTTCTGCGGTGGTGTATAGCAAATTGGACTCGTGCAATCTTCATAAATTAAAAGTCTCGTTTAACAATGCAACTCGTTATGTATACGGTATTCACAGATTTAGAAGTGTCTCATCCTGGAGAACCATGGTTCTTGGTTGTGACTTAGTGGACTACCTTCGCATGCGAAACCTACTATTTTTACACAAATTGTCAACAGATCGTTCACCGACATGCCTGTTTGACAAAATTTCATTCGGTAGGTCGGCCAGGGGTGTGACCTTAATACCCCCTCGTTACAACTATTTAAATTCAAGCAGATTTTTCTTCATCAATGCCATAAAGCTTTGGAACTCGTTGCCGTCAAATATAAAACTAATTGTTGACAGACAGAGATTCAAGAAAACTCTTATGGATTATGTTTCGCAAAATGGCTAGCTTTTAACTTCATCTTTCTTTTTATTATTATTTTTTTTTATTATTATTTTTTTTTATTATTATTTTTATTTTTCCCCCTTTTTCTTTTTATTTTCTTTTGGTTTAATTACTAATTGTTTTGTTCAAAACTTGATTTTATAATTATACTAGCTGACCCGGCAAACGTTGTTTCGGATGCTACAGTGTCTCCATGCCAAATTTTCAGAAAACCGGTTGATTATTTGAGAAGATAATAAAAATGATATGCTATAGCTCGTTCCAGATGTTTCACTATTTGCCTGCCAAATTTCAAGAAAATCAGTTGATTAGTTAAGAAAATATAGGGAAGGGGAGCTTTTACCCCTCTTGCTTTATTTCATGACTTAAATAATAAAAACTATTGGTGTGAAGTACTTTCTAGCTGTAACACTATTTGCCTGCGAAATTTTAAAAAATTCGGTCGAATAACCATATACGGTCAATAAATAACCATAAAGGAACAAAAAAAAAGACCCGCGTCTCCCAGTTTTGCCGAAAGTCATGCACTTTTTTATGGGACCTTAAAGATTTAGGGCCTCGGTGTCATTTTTGCAAAAAAGTGATAAATTTCTCAGGCTCATATCTTGAGACAAAGCTCTTGCCATAAAGAACAAAAATTGTAAACATATAAAATCAAAAAAACTTCATCTTCAAGATCAAAATCGCAAAAAACTTTAAAAAAAATCGATTTTTTTTAAATTTTTTTCCCTGCTACCGTTTAGGTAGCGCTTAGGGAGCCACAAAAGTGAAAAATCTCCCGAAAATTCATTGTTTTTTTTCCTTTTTCCACTGTGAAGGTCCATATGTAGCAAACCGTTAAAAATTCAAGGAAACAGTCAACCACAAAAATGTACCTAAGGTCTCAATAAACAACTTTCTCGAACATATGAACTTCCTCAGAATGATTCCTAACACCGTTTAGGAAGCGCTTAGGTAGCCGAAAAATTGAACTTGTTTACCTTTTTTCCACTGTTCAGGTCCATAGATAGCAAACCGTTAAAAATTCAAGGAGACAATCAACTACAAAAATGTACCTACGGTCTCAACATACAATTCACGCGATCACGCACCGACCGCAACATCACAGGCAAGGCAGTAAGCTAATTAGTTAGGAAGATAATGGGAGCTTTTACCCTTCTTGCCCTATTTCACATTCTATTCCTTATTTCCTTTCAGATGTTACAGTGTCTGCATGCCAAATTTTAAGAAACCCCGTTAATTAGTTTAATAGATATAGGGAGGGGAAGTTTTTACCCCTATTGCCCTATTTCACGCCCTAAATAATAAAAATTGTAGGCTATAGTTCTTTCCAGATGTTACACTATTTTTCTGCAAAATTGCAAGAAAAACGGTCGATTAGTAAAGCAGATATAGGCAGGGAGCGCTTTTACCCCTGTTTTAGATGTTACAGTGCGTGATTGCGAGGGGGAGCTTATGCCCTAATTTGCTCCCTCTAGCGATATAAAATATACTGTACGACCTAATTTCATACCTAACAAATACACATACAAAATTTCATAAAAATCAGTCAAGTCGTTTCGGAGGAGTTCAAAATGGAATGAATTTTGTTGATATTTGTATGGGAATATATAGGAAAATCGTAATCACATATCTGCAGAACCCCTAAGCCAATTTTGTGCAAACTTAACTTAAACCATCTACAGACTATCCCCAATGTACCCTGAAATTTTGGTTGAAATCGTTCGACCCGTTTCCGCAGTTAGTGGTGACATCAAAGTGTACACTTCTTTTTATATATATAGATTATTATTGAATTGTTATTATTATTGCTATTATTATTATTACTATTGGTGTTCATTATGTCATCCTCTGGACTATAAAAGAATTTAATTCTTAAGGACTATAAAAGAATTTCATTCTTAAGGTCCTTATAGCTGTGTAACGACGTGTTTTACACCTTATGCTGGGGTAGAGCTCGCGGCTCCCAGGGATCGTTACAAAAAATTTATTTATTGATCAGAGAAATGAAACACCGCAATCGCTCTTTTTTCATAAACGTTATAAAACGTAATCACAGTATATTTTTTCTCGCTCTTATTTAAATTCTACAATTATCGACAAATTAAATGTTACGCAGTACACAAACGACGGACACGACACTCTCGGAACGAAACCGACAACACACACTCGGCACTTTACTGACACACGAGGGTAGCGACGCGACACACAGCGGTCTCACTAGGCGTGGGACTATAGAGACTCCGGAGAGAACAGCACGGTCGAGGTATAACCTCGCACCAGCGGTTCAACCGGCGATGGGTGTTACTGCACGTCGAGAGAATTTAGTCTACACCGCTGTTCTCTCGAAATGCGGTATCACCCCGCTCTCGGATACTACCTCACGATAGCCAAGAAAAAGCCAGAAAACAAACCAAGAGAATTTAGTCTACACCGCTGTTCTCTTGGCTTGCAATCTTTAGCGGCAACGAGTGGAATCACACGAAAGAGGTAAAACCTCTCTTCTACGATCGCTAGATGATAGTAAGCTGTAGAGGTATAACCTCTCACAGATAAATAAGACCTTACCCGTTTGCCAGCTGCCGACTGAAGGCCTCGTTACTCTTACGTAAATGTTGCGGATACGTAAACGTTGCGGCCGACTTGAAATATTGGTAGTTACTACAAAAACGTAAACGTGTCATATGTTGTTGAGGTGTATGTGTGTACTCGTACATATGTATGTGTGTAAATCATTATTTGTTTTGATTTTGCTCACAGTCTTGTTCCAAAACATGTTGTTAACATTCTTGTTTAAAATCGCCAATACATACCGATACCGGCGCTTTTGTACAAAAAATAAAATACTTTATACATACATATCTGTGGCATTTTGACAAAACATCTTAAGTCGTGATAAGAAAGCAAAATGCTTTAAAAAAACTCGCTGAAAAAATCATTTTTATCAAATAAAAAAACATTTAAAAAATCAAACTTAAAGAAAAATTTCGTTTATAATACAAAATTTTAAATACATATGTAAACAAAAATATTTTTTGAATGACAATTCGTATGATTACCAACATTTTTATCAACTTTTTGAATTTGACTTAAGATGTTTTGTCAAAATGCAACAAATATATAGTGCCAGGTCGCTAATTCGAATTTATTATTGCAGACCCTGATTCGGATTAACGAGATATTCAGATTACTGGATGTGCTGTTATTATGTATTATAATTCCGAAAATAAAACGCAGACTAGGATTTTAAAACTTATTTATTTTATTTTTATTAATCAAGAATGAAAAAATTAAGTTTTGTATTCTAAAAACATAATTTAGATATCAAACCAAAGCGAATTTATACCAGGTGACCTTATCTTAATACGTAAGCAACAGCTGATAACTTACCTTGTGACAAAATGGTATACCTTTCTGGTGGTTCTGGGGCATCTTTACTAAATTCTATTATGAAATTTAAAAGGTTATTATATTTCAAAACACACAATTTAAAATTAAAAACAAAATGAAATATTTGTTTGAATATTTGACACAACGGTAAAATATTTTACAGTGTTGTAAACGTTTTCAAATAAGACTACATTGTATGAATTCGCCCTGTTTCAAACGTATTTTCAAACAAAATGTCTATACAAATTTTTCTGAAAATATATTTGAAGACCAATTTAGTTTTTAATGAATACGGCAGTTAAGCTTTTTTTAAATGTTTTGTTTTTTTCAAAGTACAAAATTTGTGATGTAGGGTGGGTTCTCTTGCAGTGCACATGCTCCCACGAAGTATTTCCAGATTTAATAATCCAGCTAAGAATTTCCTCTTCAGAAATTCACACGTCATTATTGCGGTAAAATTAGTTGCAAATTTTCAAAGTTTGCACAGAAATTTGGTTCTTAAAATTATAAAAAAAGCAGAAAAATAAAATAAATAAAAATTCGGTTTAGCGAACTTGCAATCAATGCGAACTATAGAGTATGTAATACGTCATAAATTCAATTTGGATTACTGGATAATTCGGATTACACACCTTCGGATAAGCGAGCTGGCATTGTATATTTACATATCCAGCACTAAAATTTAATTTTTTATCTAGTTTTTATTGCGCCTGAGAATCTAGTTTTGGAGTTATGGACCTTAAAATATATTTAGCCCTTATCAATATCTCTTTAAATGAAACTTGATATAACCAATGTGTTAAGCTGCGTTCACAATCAAAAAAACATTTTCACGTGGTGTTCATAATAGAGCAACAATTTCTTTTGTAACTACAGACATTTTGCATCAAAAAACCGTTTGCAAATTTTAGGCACAACAATATTAAGCATATATTTTTATTTTTGTAAACATTTTGTTAAAAGTTTCATTCAAAACTAAATAAAATTATTTTAAACGTCAGAAACAATTTCATACAAATTGTTGCTGAAGTTCGAGTTGATTCAACTTTAGTTACATATTTAACTAAAAATTTTTTAAAAATGTGTTCTAAAACGAAAGGAAAATATATGAAATACTTTTGGAAGAAAAAAGACAGAAGAAAGAACGAAATTGTTTCTCTGATTGTAAGCAAAGCTTAAAAAAAGACCTCAAGCTTAAATAATTTAAAATAATTATGAAAAAAGAAAGGTCAAATAAAAATAAAATATTTCATATAATAAGGTTAAGGCGAATATTCGGAACTTGCGCTGATTTTTTTATTTGCATTGTCCAAAATGTATGCAAATTATTATTTTATAATAAAATCAATAATCGAATCAGCTGTTTTATGTTTTGGCTCATGTGTTTACAGCTTTAAATTAAATTTTTATTTAATAATCTTATAAATTATGATTTTGCGTTAAAATATTGTTAAAACTTTTGTTGTAAATGTAAATGAAAGTTATAGAAAAGAAAATAAGAAGTGGAAATACAGTTAACATACTAATGTACATTATGAAATAAATACCATCGTTGTATAACTTGCATTTGTTGTTTATATTTGTGTAATTTTATTGTTTTGTAAATATATAAAGCGAATTTAGTTAAAATACGAAAATATTTCTTGTTTCAAACTTATAAATAAATAAATTGACCATAGAAAAAGTGAGAAAAAGCTTTTGCAAATTTGCAGCAGCCCGCTGCCGAAAGCATGCAAAAATACTATTTTAACATTCATCAATTTTATTTACTTCCATCTATGGAAATAACCTAACTGTTGGATAAAATAAAAAATTAAACTTTTAGCAACAATATTTATTTCCAACATATAAACAAGAGCTGTAAGCTGCTTCTTTTATTTTCAATAAAAACCCGATAACTTTGGTTTCTGTGACACATAAAGCCAACATTAATTTCAGTTCGAACAAAAAACCAATAACATTGGATTTCATAACATCAAATTTAAATTAACGTTTTGATGAGAATCTCATTAATAAAATTTAAAAGTAAGCCGCTGGTTAATAAGTTTTGTTGACAACACTGCTTCAAAACAAAAATACAATTGTTAACAGCTGATACGTAAAAACGGAGAGAAATTTTATCAGGTTCATCCGCAACGCAACGTTACGTTTACGTTAGAGTACCTATTTGCACAGTAGCTTGGTAAGGAAAACGGAACAGCTGATTAGCAACGTATACGTTTACGTAAGAGTCACAGAGCATACAGAGGTGTCACGAGATAGAAAATATTGAGTTTTTTTCTGTCTTTTTCTGCGAAAGCTGCCCTTTTTGCATTTTTTGTTTTGATTACGCAATTCGTGTTGATAGTATCGGCCTGTTTTTACACATTGCCACTTTACTACCAAAAAACATTTTCTTTCTCTTTCTTCGAAAGCTGCCCTCGCAACTGATTTGGGCCTTTTTCACACGTCACTTTTCACAGTTCTGTATATTCTGTGGTAAGAGTAACGAGGCCTTGACTGACTTGCTTATAAATGGTGCGTACTCCGCTTTTATACTGTTTGCCGGTGTACATTTACACACCCATACTAAAGTAATTAATTATTATGGTTGCTCATAAGTGTATGTTGTCGTGTCCCATTCTTTTCCACTCGCCACTAGATGACGGCAGCCATCGGTCCGTTAATTTCAAAATTAGTGCATAAATGAATTCTTATTTAATACAAATAATAATAAGAGGATGAAGATTATACAAATTAGTAAAATTAAGTTAAACATAGAATTCAATAAAACTACAGGATAATACAAGCTATGCAATACGGTGTAATACAAAAGATAATAATAAATACAAATAACTATGATTCATCTTGACCAGGTTGGTCTGGTACGGAGGTGAAGTCTAGGGCATGTGACTCAAAAACGAGGGCTCCGACTTTTGCTCGTCACAGCTGAAATAAATAAATAAAATAAAAAAATAAAATAAAATAAAAAAGGAACGATGCAATCAGGGTTGTTATTCTGTTTTCTTATTAAACTGTCAAAACTTTTAAGAAAATTCGTCAAAATCGTCATTAACACTTAACAAAATCGTCAAATATTGAAATGTTTCAAATCAGAGGCAAATTTAATTTTATCTTTAAAAATAAAACTGTTTATTGTACTCAAAAATTCAGTTTAACAGTTTTTATTCAAACAAAACAACTTAAAACAAGTAAGAGTGCTAATTCGGCTGTGCCGAATCTTTGATACCCTCACCAACACTGGGCACTATAGGATATCTATACATTAGTAATTTATCTATATAAAGACGGACATAAGCATTTAATATGGTTGCGGTTTAGATCTACATATAATAAATTATTGACCGACAATCAGAAAGTTTTATGCTTTTCTTCAAATTTCTTGAACTAGCTTGAGTAAAATATCATAATTATTTTTAAGCCGAACTTAACTGATTTTTAGGGGAGGAATTTATATTGAACCCGTTGTAGGTTATCAATCATCTCAAAACTCTTTAGAGTGATTTCTGGAATTAAAAAACATTAATTTGAATAAATTTAAAACAGCGGTGAAATTTTTTTAGCGTTTACAGTGAATTTTATTAGTAGGCTACGTATTATGGGAAATAAGGTAAATTATGGGCCGTATATTACAAAATTGCATGATATTTTTTCCTGGCCAAATTTAGATAAGTTTGAACAAACTTAACTGTAATAATTAAGGCGTATTACTCGATAAATCGAACAACGATACTTAAGTAGCATATTTTCAGATACTCGTTTTAATTTTTCAAAAGAAAATAAAAAATTTACCTAATTAAATAATTTAAATTTCTTTACAAATTAAAATTTAGTAAAACCCTTTACCATTTAATATGGATACTTATAATAACTCCTTGGATAAAAACATTCCTCCAGATAAATTGGGTCATTTTCCCCGGAAAAGTTGTGCATTACTTAAGCGGGCTCAATCTCAAAGCAAAAACAAACTTCAATGGATTTCGATGGGTCAGATATTTCTATTTCTTCTGTAGATGAAGAATTCCAATTATTTTGTTACAAAAGGAATAGAACCCATGATGTCGAAATAGTTTTGTCAAATATTAATTATATGTACAAAAACCTCAAGAAAATTCCCTTTCTAACTTTCAGAAAAGGTTTGCAGTACTCGGAGAACTGAACATTGAAGAAGAACCAAGTGTCTCTAGCAAAAATAATGATTACAATCTTCATTATTTTCTCTAAAGACACTTGTGGCCTCTATTATACTTAATTTATACTTCGGATATGCCAACGAACAACTACACACAAACTTCAACATTTGCCGACGATACAGCTTTTCTAAGCGTCCACGAAAACAGTTATGAAGCATCTAGTTATTTACAGGATCATATAACTCAACCAGAAATATGGCTAAGACAATGGAGGATAATGGTAAATGAGCAAAAATGCGTACATATAACATTCACCTTAAAGACCTGCACAGATGTATCTGTTTATATCTGTTTCTGTGTGTTTTCTAAAGTGGATGCGTATGGATGAGTGCTTTTGCGTTTCTGATATGAGTTGATATTGATATGATTTGTAAAAGAGTGGATGTAAGTTGATACAAAAGCGAAAGAGAGTATCATATCTGTTAATATCTGTTTCGCAAAAGCAGATACTAGTGGATACTGATGGAATACAATAAGTTACTTATTGTACGATGCCGTTATTTTCAATTATTTTTCAACGAAAAAGAGCGTGAATGTATTACGAGCGAAAAAAAAGCCAAACAAAAAATTTTACAAAAACATAACACACAGGCTGCTTGTACTATGGTCGTACAAATTGCCAAGCAACAACAACACTACTAGTTACGTATTATACCTACGACGAAAATACAAGTGGAAGCGCTTGCAATTTTTCTTGATGAGCAGCACGATTAGCCTTTGTGTCTGCTGCGTACATGATTTGTTCTTGTAAAAATGGGTATGCTGCTTTTTTTTAAAGCAAACATTTTTAAAAATTTTAGTAACGGTAATATTTTTTTTCTTAAATTCTTTGATTCCTATGGTTGTTTTTGTTAAAAAGACATGTAGACAAAAATTATTGTAAAAAAAATTACTGAAAGAACTGAACACATGTAATTTGTTTTTGTAAAAAAAAAAATTGGGTTTTTACCAACCAAAACTATTTTTTTCGTTTAAAGCACTTTTCTAAAATATGTAGGTAAACACATTTGAAAACATTAAAAAAGAAGTATGCTACATTTTATGTGGAAATAACCTACATACATAAATACAAATGTTACAGTAAGTATAATTGTTGGGTTAGAAAAATTAAAAAACGCACCGAAATTTAAAAAAAATAGCAAACAATCAAGAAAAAAACCCTGAAGAAGACACTCAAAGGAGTGCTGAAATATTGATTTAAATAAATTTTATATCAAAAACAACCCTTAAGCTAGAAAATTTAATAAGTTATACTTTAGGTTTTTTTATTTAATATAACCGTATTATGTAGAAAAAATAGAAAATTCATATTAACGTTTTGAAATATTTTTATTTTGAAAAGAATTGTTTGACTAACAGTTGAATTTGAGCCCTAACCGCGAAAATAACGTAAGCGGCATCATTTTAGATTTTTGTTTTTTTCTAAATAAATGACTTTAAGGATTTTATAGCAAAAACAATTTTATCCAGGGACCCTATAAAGGAAACGACAAAAAATCATATAAATATAACCATTAATATTGATTAATTATAGGTAAAGGTTAAAAATTACAATTATCATTTAATATATATATTTTATTCTGGTTATCGTAACCAATTAAAGAAAAAAATATTTTTTTTGGTTATACCTTCATAAATAACCATTATATTATTACTAATTGGGTTAGGTATCTTCTTCGAATTTTTTAATATATGTATGTATGTAGGTTTATTTGATTTTTTCTTTGAATTGGAATTTTTTTTTGTGAAAAAAGTTCAAATTTAAATTTCAATTTAAAATTTTTTAATTTAAAATAAATTAAAAACAATTCAATAGAGTATAAAGATACAACGTATTTATGTGAGTATATTATAAACATAATATCTCCACTGAACTTTTTACAAACAAATTCCAATATGTTTACAAAATATATCGCTCATCCAAAATATGATATTTTGGAGTTAATGATGCAGAATTGTTTGCTATGAGTTTATTTTGTTTGTAAATTTTATCTTTATATCTCTTATAATTTCCCCTTTTGAGGAAAATAAATAAAATTTTACAATGAAATGAAATTAATTTTATTTAAAGTATGTAACCAAAAAAAGTATATAGTAAATTTACCTAAAATCTATGGTACAAAATTAAACTTAGATATTTTTCCAAAAATAAAAATATAAAATAACTTTGCTATCATTGGTAAATTTTCAAAGTTTTTAAGTAATTTTAACAAAATAATTAGATACTTTTTCGAACATAGAAATTACCTAAGTTAATAGTTTTATTAGCTAAGAAACTACGATACTGCCATGCTACCCTTGCGCTTAGTTAATTTTATACCATATATTTAGGTAATTTTACCTATGATTTTTTTTGTGTGTATGTATAACAAAAAATATTTTTTACTGTAATTGGTTACGATAACCAATATAAAATATATGTATGTAACGATAATGGTTAAAAATAACCAAATGAAAATGAAAGGAATTTTCCAGTAAACTTAAATAAAATACAATAACCATTATGTTTGGTCCCTGATTTTATCGTGAGCGACAAATTTAATACAAAATTTATATGAATTAGAATAAAAAAAACTCTCACCTATAAAATTGATTTTGGTGCTTACGTTATTTTCGCGGTTAAGGCTCGAATAATAAAAATGTTTCACACGGAATGACAAACTAAGTGTACCCAGCTAGTTGTGGCGGAGGGTATACATAACAAAAAGCCAAAAAAAAACCAGACATGTCGCACACACACACACTGTGTGTTATGCTGTGCTGTGGCAGTACAAATTGCCGAGCAACAACAGCAACACAAGCGAGAATCGTTGTTATCAGGCCATATTTCACGATTTTCAGGCATTTTGGCGATATTTTCCTCTAAATTATCAAAGTGCCTATTTTTTGAGAAATACTTACAACACGGTAATTTTTGGTTTGTTTTATATAAATTACACTACGCTAGTAGGAAAAACAGACAAGCCGGGCACATGGCGTTTTAAAATAATAATTCGGCTACACTGAATCCAGTGGTACTCGCCGTTTTTTTTAGATTGGCTCTGGTTTTAGAGATATACCGTTATTTCGAAAATGAAAGAGGTTGGATATTTGTATCCAAACAATAAAAAAAAAATAAACAAAACAATATATATTTTTTCCAATAGATATTTGTAACCAATTTGATTATCATTAACCAAAAAAAATAAATTTTACTTTCATTGGTTACCACAAACAAAATAAAATATATATAACGATAATGGTTAAATATTCCTAATTGAAAATAAAGGAATATTTCTCGTTACCTTTACAAAAAATAATAATATCCAGTAATTATTTTCAGTCCCTGAGTTATTTTTTGATTTAAAAACAAACAAGTCCATATAAAACAGTTATTTTTCAACGTAAGAATAAAAGGTCAAATTTAACTATTAAAAAGAGAGTTTTATTAAGCCGTCATAAATTAAAACTCAGTTGAGGAATAAAATATCGAATAAAACAGTTAAAACGAGAATTTTATTCAGCCGTCCAAAAATAAAACTCATTTCAGGAGTTTGATTTTAACCAGCATTTTATTAAACTTATTTTTTGTACATTAACAACCAAAGCGCTGGTCAGATCACTACAATTTCAACGTAAAAATAAAAAAAAAAGAAAAACATAATGAGTGTTTAGACGTAAAAATTAAAATCCTTCAAAGAGTTGTATTTGTTGATGGTGTGAGCTCTATTTTAGGGCGAATATTTTATGATTGCGAAATAAAACTCTCTTTTTAAGAGGTCATCCAAACTTTTATTTTTTCGTTGAAAAATGATTTTTAACTGTGGAGTTGAGATTTTTTTTTTCTAGGTTCTTAAAGAGAACTTTAGAACAAACCTATTGGTTGACTCAGTTTTTAAGCTAAAATTTTATGGATAACTCCTTTTTACGGTCCTTGCGATTTTTTAATTAACTAAAATTTATTTCTAAAAAGTTTATTTTTATTAATTTTTTTAAAGCATTAGGTAGGTAATGGTTAATTGTTTTGCTTTTTTATTTTTGTCAATGTTTTATTTTGTTTAAAATCGTAATAGTAATTTGCCGATTTTTTTATTTAATTTAATTTCTGATATGTTTTTGAAAATATGCCGATTTCTTACCAAAACCATCTGGCACCCCTGGTTGAGATCGTATGCAAGTTTTTATAAACTTTCTTATTTTCATCAACTCGCCAACAATATTTTAAAATACAACAGATAACCACAGATATTGTAGAAATACTTATGGTGACAACAGATATTTTTAAGTAAAAAAAAATGTTATGTCATACTCAATCCAAAACCATAAGCAACTGTTTTGGTTTTTAAGATATGGTGAGTGGGCAAACGCAAAACCATACAATATCAGTTACACTCATTCTCTCATTTATATCAGTAGTAACAGATAAATATCTGGTGTATCAGTTTCAACAATACTTACTGATACACTCGTGCAGGTCTTTAATTCACCTTGGGCCGGGAATCTTGGCCACCTATTAAAATCAATAATCAAATAATTCCTCAACATTCGCATGTAAAATATCTCGGTATACATCTGGATCGGCGATTAACGTGGAAATGCCATACAGAGGCAAAATTTACTCAAATGAAACTTAAAGCCATTCAAATTCATTGGCTTATTGGAAGAAACTCTCGATTGCAAGCTTCTACTTTACAACTCTATCTTAAAGCCTATCTGGTTCTACGGTATTCAACTATGGGGCACTGCCTCGGCCTCTAATATCGAAAAAATTCAAAGGCGTCAAAATAAACTTCTTCGAATAATCACAGCCGCTCCCTGGTACGTTAAAAATTCAAACATTCATAAGAATCTCAATGTGCCATTAGTAAAAACTATGATTACAAAATATGCAGTAAAATATTTGAAAAGGCTTAAACAACACCCAAATCCACTAGCTCGGAATATTTTAAAACATGGCGGCCACACTCGCTTAAGAATAAGAGACACTGCAGCACTCACCGAATTAGAAGAGCGATAAACACCCACATATGTGAACATAAACCGTTATGACGAAATTTTGTCTGGCACTGGCTGGACATATGTATATAATGTATTAGGATAAGATTTGATTAATTATTGTTAGTTCATATTAAATATATGAAGATTCAATAAATAAATAATGAACAAAAAAAAATAAGCTTGTACACAAAACAATAAATTGTTTTGCACTCCAATATTTTTATACAATGTTAACATAACAAAGTTAGTGAAACAATTAAACTCGAAACATTTCGTGTTTAAGATTGTAAACAAAAACAAGCACAAAAGTTAATTGTATTTAAAACATGCTACTGCTCATTCCGAAATGATGCAGCTCTTAAAGGATAAAAAAATTTAATCTTATTCGTATAGCCCTAATAAATTAAAACGCGTAAGTTTAGTGTTACGTGGTTTATATTATGAAACAGATTTGAATGAAATAAAAAGCTAATTAGATTCATTAGTTCCTAATACAGTAGAATTGGTTTCCAAATTTTCAACAAATTTTTACAGGAAAACTGATCTCCGATGGGAGAACTATTAATGAAATCACTGCTTTGCGTTTTATTTTAAATCAAAAGATTTTTTGGGAATCACCTTAAAGTAATTTAAAAGAGATTCAGTGTTGGAATTGTCAACAGTGGGGACACATTTCACGCAATTGCAATAGACCATACCAAAGACTATAGATTTATAAAGATATTGCACGACCATACAAAGTTCATACATTTTTCTGTCTATATTAATTTTTCTGGTGGATTTAGCCGCTAAGTCCACTTGTGAGAGTAAATTACAGTATTTATTATTACTCTCAGAGAGCTTTTCGCACTTATCAGTGCATATGTATGTGCACACGCGTGTGTGTGTATGTATGTGTATACATTGCATTTAAAAAAAATACAAACAAACTAAAAGAAATCTCGTTTTCTCGTTGAAAACACATTTAAATAATAAAAGATGTTTTGTTTGCATCCCATTTATGTGCAAATAACATAGGTACGTTAAACCAAATGTGACAGCTTTTAATTGTAGGGCAATAATATGTGTTTTATTGTTGTACAGATGAAATTATATCGATTCGCACCGAAGTTCAAATGCTGTTATTTTCTAAATTTAAACAATTGTAGGCATATAAAAAATAATTTTTCTGAAAGAATAAACTGCTTTGTTCATAAAAGATATTTTATGTTTTCTAAAGCGACAAGGCCACACATTAACATGCCTCATCAAA
Organism: Pollenia labialis; assembly: GCA_949318255.1. Lineage (NCBI taxonomy): Eukaryota > Metazoa > Arthropoda > Insecta > Diptera > Polleniidae > Pollenia > Pollenia labialis. The sequence continues at coordinate 33,352,171 of OX439142.1, read as the reverse complement.
CTCTCAATTTTGTAATTATGTACATAAGTAATAAAAAACTCATGGTTCAATGTGAATTTTATGATAATCAAAATACTTTTAATTTTTATAAAAATATGCCACCAGTTTGATGTGTATGAACGTAATTTCTTTCAATTTTATTTATTTTTGTTTAAAAATTTTTTTTTTTTAAAATTGTATTATTTGAAAAATTATTGAATCGTTTCCGCCGAAAAATTCAATTTTATTTATTATTACAACAAATTATTATGACCAACTCCTTTTTCTAGAACAAAGCCTAAATTATCTGTTTGATCTAACTGTACCAATAAGGACAAAAATTATTGGTAATAAACAAAAACCCTGGATTTCTTCTGAAATTAAAGATTATATGAATCAAAGAGATTTTGCGTATGCACGTTGGAAAAGATTTAAAACTACAACATTACATGAGGATTATCTGACTGCTAAAAGAAAAACAAATAAAATGATTAAAAGGGCCAAATCCGTTTTTTATGCTGAAAAATTTTCTTCGGCCATTGGCTCCAAAAGAACATGGCAAACGATACGCGAAGTTGGTATCGGTAAATCTACGAACCCAGAACCATGTCCAATTGATGCCGATGAAATCAATAAGAAGTTTTTAAATATCCCTATTGTGCAAGCAGATCAAAATTATTATACCAATAACCATTCGAATAACAATTCTGGCTCTTTTTTTTCTTTTGCTGCAGTAGACCAATGTGACGTTTTATCTAGCCTATTGTCTATAAAATCCAACTCTATAGGAGTGGACGGGATTAATCCAAAGTTTCTAAAGATTCTTTTACCTCAAATTCTTCCTATTATTACATTTTTCTTTAACAAAATATTAACCACAAGTTACTTTCCCTCGAACTGGAAAATAGCTAAAATAGTTCCAATACCTAAAACTGGTTCAGATTTTAGACCAATAGCCATTCTTCCATTTCTCTCCAAAGTATTTGAACGTATTATGCATAACCAAATGACTTGTTTTTTGGATAACAATAACTTACTAACAGATCGTCAATCTGGGTTCAGAAAGAAAAACAGCTGCATAACAGCGTTAGTTGATGTTACGGAGGAGATTAGGGCGAAACTTGATGATGGCAAGACTACATTTTTAATACTTTTGGATCATTCAAAAGCGTTTGATACTGTGGATCATAGCATTCTCTGTTACAAACTTAAACATTTTTTCAATTTCTCTTCGACCGCTACTCAGTTATTGTCCACATACTTGGGTAACAGGTATCAGTATGTTGAAACTGGAATACGGAAATCCAGGGCACTGCCTGTAACTAGAGGGGTACCTCAGGGGTCCATTGTTGGACCACTATTATTCTCACTGTATTCAAATGACCTCCCAGGCGTCCTAATGAATTGTAATGTAAGAATGTACGCGGATGACGTTCAACTTTATACCAGTTGTAATAATGCCTTAATCGACCAGTGTTTTATATCTCTTAATCAACAACTTCATCGTATTTATACGTGGGCAACGGCAAATGGCTTGGAAATAAATCCAAAAAAATCTAAATGCATAGTTATTCAAAGGCGACTAAATAAACTTATTATTATACCTAATATATTTATAAATAATCAGCAGATTGAAATAGTAAAATCTGCTAAGAATCTTGGAATATTTTTCAATGACACTCTTATGCCATGTTTCCACGACGATTTGAATCACCTGCTTCGCTCTCTGAATCATGTTAATGAATCACGGTGTTTATACGACTTATCTACTTGCTTCGTTTTGACAGTTGTCTTTAAAAAACAAATCAGCGTTGTCAACTTTGCATTTTCAAAACGCACCAAAATGGTGAAAAAACGCAGTTAATTTATTAAAAAAAAGTAATTTAAATAAATTAAGTGTGTTATTTTGGAAAAATCTTTGCTTATTTTTGCATTTTTTACAATTACATACCCCTTAGAAAATTTAATAGTTCAAAAAAGTTAACAACTCATGGAATATTTCGGTCTATTTTTTCGCGATTCTACTGTAACACAATAATACAGTCCTTAAAGTTCAGAGTTTTTAAAAGAATAAATAAAACTTAACAAACATAAAAAAGCTACACAAATTAGTTTGTTTTCATACAAGGCGAATTCAACAAGGTAAACTCTTTAGAGCAACTGCTCGTCAGCTGTTACATCCCATTCGTCAAAATTTTCTTTTTTAATTGTTTTGTTTTAATTACATACATTAAATTGTCGAAGTTAAAATTTTTTGAGAAAAAACTTATTTGTTGTGAAACTTTTATTAAAATTGATTACAAAGTACGTATACTTACTTGTTTTTCAATAGCTTATATATTAGTTATTCCCTTTAAATTGTTCTAACAACTTCAAAATCTTGAGAAACACAAATTAAAATATGAAAACAATCAATAACATTTATTTCATTTTTTAATTACGTCTTCATCACATTTTGTAAACAACTATTTTGACAAATTGGAATTGTTAAACTAACAAAATTCCTGTTATTTTTGTTAGAGTTGTAATTGTTGAAGCGACGAGTTTACCTTGTTGAATTCGACTCGGTATTCATATGTACTAATTAATTTTTTTTATTTTCATAAAATATATACCAGCGATCAACTGTAAATATCTAGTAGGGGTTCAAAGTTAACAATAGTTCAGTATTTATCGTTTTATTAAGAAAAATTTAATTTTTTCAGAAGTTTAGTATTTTCATATTTAAAATTATAACAATTAAACAGCCTTTTACATTTACATAGTTAAACAAGAAAACCCCAAAACTTTATAAAAAATAAAGAAATTTGTATATAAAAACATAATATATATGTTTGCATTCATTTGTACAAGATGATACATTTTCGAAAATTAATTTAATAAATCTTGTTTAAAACTTTTTAAAAAGAGATCAAAAATTTATAATAATTATTCCAAATTAATAAAGTTAATAGTTTCATCATTATTGTTATCGCAGAACAAATTTAAAAAAGCACCAAAACTGGTGCGAAACGAACCGAGTTGACAACTCTGAAATAATCGATTTTGACAGCTAGATCAGATAAACTTGCGATAAAAATTGGAGAAGAGAGAAATTTTTCGTGCTTCACAAGTAGATTCATATTGAATCTACTTGCTTCGCTCTCAAAATTTTGTATGGCGAAGCAGTTGCTTCGTTCATGATTGGAATGTGAAGCATGAATAGAGAGCGAAGCACGTACCGTGGAAACATGGCATTACGTGGTCGAACCACATTAACTATGCTTGTGGTCGCACCTTTTCAATGATTAGAACTCTTTGGCGGACCCAGCATTGTACACCTTTAAGAATAAGAATGCTTCTTGCTAAAACTTATCTGATGCCAGTGTTACTGTATGGCTGTGAGCTATTTGCTAAATCTGATGCGATTAGTAAGGCGAAATTGAACGTTGCGTTTAACAATATTGTACGGTACGTGTATGGACTTAAAAGGCGTTCTAGTGTTTCTTTGTATTCATCTCAGCCTTATGGCCTTTCCTTAGATAATCTGCTGAACATGAGAGTTTTAGTTTTTTTACATAAGATAATATATACCCACAAACCTGAGCACTTGTACGGTAAACTTTGTATTTCTGACATACGCAGAGGGAAAAGAATTAGATCGTTCGGGTATAAAAGTTTAATTTCTGAGTGGCATTTCTACATATTCGCAGTATCTCTCTGGAATTCTATACCATATAGCATGCAACTTTTAAGTAACGCACGAAAATTCAGGGAAAATATTTTTAAACTGTTTTCAGGATAGCACTTTGAAACATAATTACTTGAGATTAAAATATATAAAATTATCTAAATTTTTGATTATTAAAATATATTGTTTTATGCTTTTTTAAATATTTAAATTAAATTATCTTAATTTTTATTTTCTTTATTGTTTATTGTTTTAATTAAATTGTTTTTTGATTACTTATATAAGAATTGTAGTTAGTTATTAAGTTATTAATTAATGAATGACTTAAAGTTTAACATATTCTCAGTTCCATGCTGCAAAATAAGACTCTTAGTCTTGTGTATGGAGCAATTCAATTAATAAATAAATAAATAAATTATGCAACAGATTCAGGCTTTGGAAGTTTGTGTGCTCCTTCCGTCTTACTTTTTGAAGTTTGTAAAATTCTTTTAAAGGTCTGCAAAAATTTTTTTGTACCTACAAGATAAAGAAATGAAAATAAAAAATTTATTGTTGGGCAATGCGTAAATTGTATCAAAATTTTAATTTATTCTTTTTGGTTTGCGTACGTATCTATATATGTCCTAAACACAGTATGGAGATGTTAAATTTACTAGTCCTTATATTATTTCGGATGCATTACATGCAGTCTACAACTGACAAAAAATGCTTAACATGGGATCTTCACCTGACAATTTTTTGTCTTACCAAACGTCAAAGTCTATATAAAAAAAATTTTAAAATTTTTGTCAGCGTTTTTTTTTATATGAAGTTTGACGTTTATTATGACAAAAAATTGTCAGGCAAAGACCCCATGTAACTTAAACACTAATATGATGTTAGTGTTAAGTATAGACTCATCATGTTAGAAGTTTTCTCATGTTATAACCCGGTTGTTAATGCAAATTTTTTAACAACGCTTTTATAACTTTAAGTTATAACTGCAAGTCATGTCAGTTGTAGACGGGCAGTTACAAATAAGAAATATTAAAAAACATATCTACAAATCATCGATAACATACTGAAAAAGCTAAACATTGTACATAACTATTAAACTTGTATGAGCCAGCTTATATGAGCAAATATTATAAGAATTAGAAATGTTTCTGTCCTGCAGACAAGCGAAGAGCTTCGCGGGATAGGACAAAAAAATATGTGGATTTCGCTACATACAATATATAGAATGAAATCCAATAAAATCAAACCCATATTATAAAAATTGTTCGCATATTATAATTTTATTTTTATTTATTTATTTAAAAAGTGTTATATTTAACAGAAACTTAAATAATATTCAACAAATTCAGACAAATAATTATGTATTTTGATGACATAGCCTCGTACACGGATTGTCAAAACATGCGCTCTATTTATCAGATATAATTTTGCAACACATATTAATTTTTTTTGGTAATACTCGTAAAAGTATACGATTCAAGTTTTTAAATCTGAAAAATCGCCCATAAAGCTTTCAGATTATAAAAGTTATTATTAGACTGGAAATAATATGGAATTTTATTAGATATATTATCATACATTTCTCTTCTAGTCGTATAAAAGTGCTTTTCGAATACATTGATCCACATAATGCAAATTCTGAATCGAATAACACAAAAGTCTTTAAGTGTGATTTCTAATCTCAGGAAATCAAAAGCCTAAACCCTATTTTAATGTCCCTTTCCGTCAATCAGTGAGTTCTCACACCCCTGAAATAGAAATCGCAGATATATATGTATGTACAATGAAAATTAAGAATATTTTAATGAAGATGCCGATTGCTTTACATCCAACAATGTGCCAATAGAATTAACATCGAGTCGATATTTTGTTGGTTACATATCACAACGAATATCATGCGTTAAATGTCGTATGGATATAAAAAACCCGCGCAAATTTTGTCATATCCTTCAGAAATGTTTGTTCATGCAAAAAATTGTCAAAAAGAATCCGAATTTGGAGGTTTGTGTGCTCCCTCTGACTTATTTTTTGAAGTTTGTAAAATTGATATAAAGGTCTTTGAAAAAATATTTTTACAAAATAAAGAAATGAAAAGCATAACAAAATTTATTGTTGAGCAATGCGTGAATTGTACCAAAAATTCAATTTATTCTTTTTGGTTTGAGGAGAATGACGTATGTTATAAACACAGGATGGAGATGCTCAATTTACTACTAGTTCTTATATTATTACGGAAGCATTCCACATGGGAAACTTACAACTACAAATTATCAAATATTGAAAAAGTTAAAATCTTAAACAATTTAACTTGTAAAGAGCTCATAAGTAAAATTAATAAATACTCATAGTAAATTCGTTTGATATATAAATAAATACACACATGGTAAGTGCATAATTAAATAATCTAAAAAATGGAATTATAATTCGGTGCAAATCGATGTAGTTTAAGTTTTACAAAAATAAAATAAATACTGTTGCCCTACAATTACACAATCGGTCGCATAAGCTCTTACGTATGTAGGTTATTTGCACATAAATTGTTTGAAAATAAAACGCAATCAATTAAAAAAAATACCAAAAACCGGTTTCAATCAAAAAACAAGCACACACACACACATTGGCTGGCAAAAACAGCAAAAATGTGTATGTATTAATGCATGTGGTTTCTTGCTCTCTTTAGTTCTCTGAATGTGAGCAAGAAGTTTTTGCTTTCTTGTTACTTCCCCCCCTCATCTATAAGAAGAACAACATTTTTTAAAATTTCAAATGTACTAAGTGCAACATCTTTATAAATCTATAGTCTTTGACCATACGCTTGCATAAAATGTGATGAAAAGCATGGACCTAGTGAATGCCAATTTAAGTCAGATAATGTTAATTTGCCATATTGTGCCAACTGCAGTCAAAGAGGACACCCTTCAAACTTTAGAGGTTGCTAAAGAGAGAAAGGCAAATGCTTCAAATAATGTTTCAAATTCTATAAATCAATAAAATATTATAAAACCTAATGTTTCTTTTGCAAGTTAGTAAAGAAATTCGAATTCAAATAAAACTAATTCTTCTCATAAGCCTTAATTTGTTCAAGAATTTCTAAAATTTGCTGTTACTTTGTTTGGTCCTGAGCCTATTTCGTTGGAAATAAAATTGCACAATTTATGAGGAATACTCAAGATCTCTCTAAAGAGGAAGCTAGGAAACAATGGATTTGTTTAATGGATGAAATACAAAAAGTTTGTGGTCCGTGATGGATTTAATTTTGTAACTTTTAATGTAAGATCGCTGATTGAAGTGAGTCGTAGATTTGATTTGTTTAATTTATTAAGTATTAATTGTGTTGATATTGCTTTTATTCAACAAACTCATTTGAGAAATGAGCATACCCTTTATTTAGCAGGTTATGCTGTTTTAAAGGACAGTAGTAGCCAAGGCGTTGCTCTAATAATAATTTGCACTGCTCTGCAAAAAATAATTTTTTGTCTTTCCGTTAATTAAAACTATGTGAACTATATGGATTTTGATGCGCTGAACCCAAATCCGTTCTCGGTTTTTTTCCATCAGATCGAGATTTTGTTTAATGGGCGTGGCAAATTTTTTGCCCTTAATTAGTCAGGTACGGAGACATATTTCATCCTAACTCGAGAACCAGTCATTCGTTTTGGAATTATTCAGAAATTAATGGAGAAATTGACAATAAAATCTAAATTTTTTAACCGATTTTTATGGTTTATGCCTTTTTTTATTTTTAAGATAAGTAGCTCTCAGAAAAAAGTGCAAAATGTGTAATACTTGCTTTATATTTTTTTTAATTCCATTTTTAAATTGAAAAATATTACGAATTTTGCACAAAATTAATTTCTGAATAATTCCAAAACGATAAGAGATACAGAAAAATTCTGTTGGATTAAAATAAATACGATTTTGTTACACATCTTTTGGTGTTTTACTTTTGAAAATCGAATGACTGGTTTTCGAGTTAGGATGAAATATGTCTCCGTACCTGACTAATTAAGGGCAAAAAATTTGCCACTCCCATTAAACAAAATCTCGATCTGATGGAAAAAAACCGAGAACGGATTTGAGTTCAGCGCATCAAAATCCATATAGTGCATATAGTTTTATTTAACGGAGGATTTTGCTGCTGAGCAGTGTTATTAGAGACAAATTTAAATGTACCAGGATTGAAGTTCCTGGAGTTGAATTTCCAAATTTATTTTTGGATGTGGAAATATTATTTAATAATTCTGTAAAGCACATTTTATTTGGTTCTATTTATTTGCCATGCAATTTTAATCAGCAAAGAATTTACAATGGTCTTTCAATGATAGCAAATTTTTCTGAAACATTTGATGATGGAGACTTTAATTCAAAAATGTGTTTCTTGGGCTGATAGTACAAATAATTGCAATGGTAATATATTTTTCAATTGGCTTCAACATTTTTCTACTAATTTTATAAGAATTTGTAATTCATTTCCTACATTTCCAAGGATACAAACTGAAATAATTTTAGAAACGATAGAATTTACGACCTTTTAAATTATTTTCCAGTTGAAAATAAAAACTTGTTAAATTCTGAGATTGATTATTATATTGATCAATTTTCAACAACAGTTAATTTTGCTTCAACGGTTAACTGCAAAAAGGTAGAACTGAAGTCTAAAAAATTTGAAGGTTCTAAGAATAGAATCTAGGAATTTATTTCTCATGTTGAGTAACATTTATTATACAAATTTTCATATTATTCGAATGTGTATTCTAAGTCAAATTACAATCCTCAAAAGCTTTTATACTTTAATAGTCTTTTTCCTTAAATATTTTCCAGGAATATTTTGTATGCACCATCAGACTTTTTGTTTTTATATTTCTGATACGAGGCTTACTCTAGCTATCCTTTGGCTAGCTATGAAGTAAATTGTAAAGAAAATTTATACAACTTTTAGATACCAGCAGAATGTAATGCATCCCGCTACGGCCTTCGTCAGCATTCTTTGTATCTTATAACTGGATAGTGCCTATTGTAAATTTAATGTATTAAATTGTGGCAAAGAGATATGACAAAGATTTATAGAAGAACTTTAAATCGAAGAGATCCTGACTATGTATGTTTATCATAACAAGTCCAATTGTTAACTTGAGTCAGTTAAGTTGAATCAGAGCAAATGGAAATATTTTCACAAAAATTAAAAATAAAATTAAACCTGGCCAAACTGCACATAAAACGATTTATAATATTATTGGACATAGGAAAAATAAATTTGTTGAAAAAATTACTGTTGATGGTGTTTTGTTGGAAGAGGAATCTTAAAAATTGAATTGTTTAAAATACCATTTTTCTAGAATTTATAGTGGTTCTATTCCAAATCGAGATTTTTCAAATATTGACGACGTTGTTAATTCCACAATTTCTGATCTTTTTAGCAAAGTTCAAAAATGTTCGAGGTTGACTTCTTTTGATTTTGTTAAAACTTTAAATAGTAAAAAATCTAATGGTCTGGATAACATTTGGAATTTTATTATTAAAAAGCTTCCAGAAAAAGCCATTTTATACCTTGTAATTATTTTTAATAATTGCATTAATAATTCTTATTTTCCTGATGTTTGGAAAATTTCCAAAATAGTCCCGATTTAAAAAAAACTAAATAATTATGACACATAATTTTCAAATAGTGGACAATGATTTTCCAATAACTTGTGATGGAATCATTGTTATGGATTTCATTAATATATATACCATCCAACATACCACAATCCATAGAAATACCGATTACAAATAACTGTAACAATATTATTTTACCACCAAGAGCTGAAGTAATTCGTCAAATCAGTAATTGTGTGTAGTAATTTATTTATTTATTTATTTAATATCGATTTTCTTATACAACAAGATAAGTATATCTTATAAATTACAGTATTGGAATCAGAGATGTTAAATAATAATATAAAATAATAATTGTGATGGTGAAAACTTATTCCAACTCAAGAACTTGAACCAGTACCCATGTTCTGTACCTTTAGTGAAAACTTCTCTCATCGAAAAGATGTGAAACAAAATATTCCATCGTTTCTCGAAAAGTGAGAAAATACTGTGTCTGTAACTCTTATCAAAAACTATCGAAGGAGATTACGTCGTTACGTTATAAATGTCATAGCATTGCACTAGAAGCCGATGTGACATTGCAGACGTTGAGGACGCCAGCAGCTTATATCGTTGACGGCGACCAAAATTTACTAAAATTAAAAATTTTTTAACGACGGCGGCGAAAATGCAGCCGTCGGCTATACCAAATAATGTAAAGTGCGTTTATGTTTGCAAACGAGCTTTGAAAACATTCGTATATTTTACAAAAATTAAAAGCAAAATAATTTAACAATGAAAAACTGTGCCAAGAACAAAATATTATTATTATTCTTTGCGTTTTCAATCGTTTTTTTAGTGTTAAAATTGTTTCTCGCCCCATTTTTTTTTGTGAGTTTATTTGACAGTTCAAATCGGTAACTTTTCTCACAAAAATGTTTCAGACACACTTTTTCTGTATATTGGCGAGTAGTTTTCTTACGTGACTGCTTGCTCTCGCCAAAAAAGTTACAGACACAGTTTCATGAGAAAAACAGCTGTTTGTTTCAATATATGGAATTTTTGATTCATTTCACACATTTCAATCGAAAAGTTTCTCGACGCGAGAGTTACAGAACATGGGCACAGGTGTTTTTATTGCAAAGACTTTAGTTAAGTCAGATAAAGCATTTATCCGTGTACTAAACACTAATGAAACTGTAACAACAGTAAAAAAAAAGTAAAATATGGGCATTTCCATTTTGACGTGTCATAATATTGGTACCACAAAATGTAAAAAATTGAATAAAGAAGTCAAATTTGTAAAAGGGGTTTTTATGTATACAAAGTAATTAAGTAGCACTATATTCAGAAAAAAAAATTACAGCAATCGATGCCAAGGATTTGCAGATATAAGCAAATAAAAGCGCTGGCGTGACGTTAAAAAAACTGAAGTGAATTTTGACTTGCATTACAAAACTGAATAAGACTGCGAATTGAGCAAAACGTTTTGTATAAAACCTTTTTTAGTAAACTTTTGACTTATATAGATTTATTTTTCAAGCTATCAAATTTAAAAATCTTTGCTCGTTTTAAGGTTAATATGGGCATTTCCACCGAAAAGTCTATATTTTTAATGTAACGCCAGATTGCAAATAAGGTTGTATTTTCGGACCATGTTGTTCAATCGTTATCCCTTTTGTTACTAAATGTAGAGCTAGTTGCGTTTTACACCAAAATATAAAAAAGTAAACTATACATTAAAAACTTTTTGAGAAACAATTTAAATTACTTCTGGCGTTACGTTACAAAAAGTAGACTTTTCGCTGGAACTGCCCATATGTATAATAACACCTTTATATTATCAAAGTTATTTTAATTTAATTTAGAAGATTACAGTAAAAAAGCAAAATTAAGGTTAGAAATAGCATATAAGAGAGCTAAATTACTATTAGGGCCATTATTACAACTTGCCAATAGTTAAAAGTGGGATTTTTTCGGACCGATAAATAGCTTTGCATTATAAAACCTTCATTTATTATGTTTTCATCTATTAAATATTATTATTATTGAAAATAACAGCAATAAAAAATGGAAGTTGTAATAATGCAAAGCTATTTATCGGTCCAACAAAATCCGACTTTTAACTATTGGCAAGTTGTAATAATGGCCCTTAGAGAACCATAAACAAAAATTAAACTATGATAGGAATATAATATGAATTGCTTTTAGTTTCATTTGAATTAATTTCTCCTCTTTACACGTTAATCGCCGATCCAGATGTATACCGAGATATTTTACATGCGAATGTTGAGGAATTATTGGATTATTGATGATTCCCGGCGCAAGGTGAATGTTAAAGGTATGAATTTTTGCTCATTGCCCATTATCATCCATTGTCTTAGCCATATTTCTAGTTGAAATATATGATCCTGCAAGTAAAGAGATGCTTCGTAACGCGTTGTTTGGAGATAATCTTCACTATGATCACATATTAGGGTGTGGTTGACTCGCGTTTTTATCGAAATTGCAAAACCTCCACAAGGTCCATCTCGAGGGTCCTTGGTATCATATAGTATATAACCGTTGATTTTAGACGTATTTCTTGAGGTCAAAAGAGTTTCAGAAACCATCATGACATCCATTTGTTTATTTTTAAGTAAGAAACAAGGTATTCTAATTCATTATTATGTTGGTGGATGCCGTTTGCGTTCCAAACACAAATTTTTAAACGGTTCCTGGCTTTTTAAGTACAGCTTGCAATAACATCGATTGCATTCTATGAATTTCCTCCAAATATTACCCATTGTGTTAGTAAAATTATTTACTGTTTGCAATAATGTTTCTATGGTTTTTTCTAAACGACTTAAATTTGAAACTGGCGGTTCATCATTACTTGGCGCAGCACCTTGCATTGGCACATGATTTGATTTTAGTACGTTATCGTAAGAGGTTCTGTTTTTACTATCATTACTTGTTTACTTGATTTGTTACCGGCATTTGAGGGGGATTAGTTTTCGGTCGAACCGACTGCTTGACTTTAGTTAATACAGGGCATTCTCTATAATTGGCAGTGTGATTACCGAGACAGTTGCTACATTTTTTAACGTTGGGGTCGGTTTTGGACTTATCGCTGTAATGTACAAATCTGATGTTCGGCTATCAACCGCTTAAATAAATATAAAATGATTGCAAAAATTGAAATAGCCAAATCTTTTTTATTGACGATTAATGCTCTGGTAGAAAAAGAGGAAACGGATGGGAGCCATTGATAACCACTAGCGGTCAGTCGGGTGGGGGCTCCTGTTTCCATAGTTTTCTCTTGTCACTAAAATAGTAGTTACATTAAATATTACAGACTCCCTATGCCACTATAATAAGATAAATGGACCGGAAGTTGATCAATGTATAATAAAAGATGCAACTATTACCCCTATCGTAATCAACAACAAAATGCGGAAAAACTACAAGATTAACCATAAATGCCTAGAATCTATCTATTGGATAGATGCCCACCTCTTTACCCTGTCTACCATTGATCACTTTTTTGATCACACTAAATTTTAAACTAATAATAACTTTTGCTTTCATAAATAGGAATTCTATTAACTTGATATTTCAATCATTATTATATATAATAATAACTTAATACATATTAAAAAAAATCATTTTTATGTAAATTGTATTTAATGCATGGGAATAATCAATAATACCGACAATAACATACAAAGAAACAATATTAACGCAACAAAATTAATAGTATTTAAATATAACAGTTAAATTCTTTAAATTTTACATGTTTATACACATGGTTCTGAAAAAAAATATATATTTACTCTATGTATGTATGTATGTATATTGTTTCTTTGTATAAGTTGATGAATTAAATTAAGTGTTGGTTTTAATTTTGTTAAACTCACCGATATAAAACAATGTTGATAGCAGCGTTTGATGAGGCCTCTTCAAATTTGCTGGTTTTTAAGGGGTTAATTGAGAAAGAATGTGTGTCTTTAATATGGAAATAAAATAAGGGTATTTCCATGCATATAACGAACATAAGTAACTAACTTGGTTGCCACACGATCAAGTTTTGCCTTTCAATGCCTTTCAGTTTGCAATACACTCTCACTTTTTTACTAACAGACTCACACTTTTTAAATTGACCACGAGATTGCTTTCTTAAGGTTCACACTATTCAGGTTTTAGCCGTCATGTCTTGAGCTTTTAGGAGAGGAAGGAAAAGGGGATGCCATTTCTTTTCCTTTCTCTCCTAAAAACACTAGACTTAAAACTTGAAGAGTGTGAACCAGCACTTTTAATTTCGCCTTTCCATTTGTTTCGAAATTTTGCTTTCAATTTAACAGCTGAATACATGTTTATCTTTATAAATATATATTGGTGGCTATTCCAAAATACGCGTCGAAGAAGTGAACATTTACATGAAAACAAAAACAACATTTATGAAAATTGTTTGTGTTAACTATACACATCTAAAATAAAATTAACGCGACAGTTATAACGCGTTTCTTTCTCTTTTAAAAGCTGTAAATTTTGTATGATAAACAAAAACAATTTTTGTCAATTTGGTTTTGTTTTTGTTTTCATGTAAATGTTCACTTCTTCGACGCGTATTTTGGAATAGCCACCATTATAAATTGCTTACAAAATGAGTGCAGCCTACGTCACAGCTTTTAGTTTTTGTAAATTTTGACAAGCAGTATATGTAAAAGACTGTCAAGAACAACTTGATCGTGTGGCCGCAGGGTCCACTATACACGAAAAAAATTAATTAAAACCTTAAATTTAAAACTGAAACTCCATAATGCTTTTAAATACATATTTTGATATTTATGTTATAAGTTTGTTTTATACTCTTTAAAATTGCCTTTTTCCTGTTTAAATACACTTTTATAAAACAAATGAGCATTATGAAATTTGAATTTTATTTTAACTTTGCTTTAATAGATTTTATAGTTACTGCGGAAATGTTTACACAATGTTTTTATACCCTTCACCTCAGGTGGAAAAGGGTATATATAAGTTTGTCATTCCGTTTGTAATTTCTACAATATTGATCTTAGACCCTATAAAGTATATATATTCTGGGTCCTTATGGGGAGAGAAGTTGATTTAACGTCCGTCCGTCTGTCCGTCTGACCGTCTGTCCGTCTTACGTTTGATATGTGTTTTCCGGAGACTCCAGACATGATAGCGGCTAGGTTGTTTTACATTTGTGTCAGATATAGTCTACCATCGGTTGCTATTGAAATTCAGCAAGATCGATCCACAAATGGCTGAGTTATGAGCAAAAAACCACGACTACCTCTAATATTTTCCAAAAATCCCTTGTGGTTGTTGTAATTTTATTACTTTTTGCTGTATATCTGGGGAACGGCAAAAGCCAAAGTTTCCAAATAAGGTACACACATTTAGGTAGCCAATACACACCATCCTACAAAATGTGGGCGGGATTGGAGAAAATAAATAAAAAATTGTATAAAAACCTAAATTTTAGGGCTGCCATATGCCCTATGGATATGACTTATATACCAAAATATCGAAAATTTTTAGTAGAACATATTTTATAAAAAATTCAGAAAAATCGGTTCAGATACAAAAAAGTTATGACCAAAATTAATTTTTTTTTTATTTACCCACTTTCGGGAACCATAGATTTCCCCGAGTCCAAGCTTTATAACACAAGTAAATGGTAAATTCCTTCTTAAACACGTCGGTATATAAATCTGTCAAATCTGTTAAAAAATGGCTGAGTTATGAGCAAAAAACCATGACTACCTCTAATATTTCCAAAAAATCTCTTGTGGTTGTTGTTTTTTTGTTTGTGCTTTTATTCGAACGTGTTGAATGTTAGGCATATCAAACACACACATGTTTGTACATGATTGGTCGCTTAAATTGAAAAATACGTACATACCTACATATTAAACAAACAAAGTGACGGAATATATTCTACTTTAATTCTTTATTTGCATAAGCGTTAATGGCTGAGTTGTCTGGGCGGTTGCTCAAAGCAGCGTTGTTAGTAGTTGCCGGGGTTCAAATCCGGCATCCACCTTTTCAAAAAAAATTTTTTTTAACTTTTTTTTATATTCTATAAACGATTTTAAAATAATTCAGCAATTTTTGATTTTTTTGACAATGTAAATATTAATCGTTCGCTTAACTTACATGTAAAACAAAAATCATATTCTATACCTATTTGTTTTTTATTTTTTATTTAATTTGTTTATGTCCTAAAAACGATTTTAAAATTACTTAGGTAGGTATAAAGCTTTTCGATATTTTAATTTTATTGGCAATGACACAGTGTTTTATTTTATTTCGGCAAGCATATACGTACCTACATATGTACATAAAAAGTTGTATGTAATTTAAATAAATCCATACTAACTAGTAGGTTAACCTAGCTATTGCAAAGCCATACATATGTATGCACATGAGTATGTATGAATGAGCAAAAGTTATTTATGTAAGTTAAGTCTTTTTTAATTGAAAGACATAAAAAAAATATTTATTTTTTTGTTTTAATTTATTTCTTTTTTTCACATTTTTATTTAACACATTTTTTATTTTGAAGAATTAAAACTAAAAACTTAAAGGTAACAAATTATAACTAAGCACTTAAAGATAACAATTGTAACTGACTCAAAATTAAATTCAAACAATATTTTAATAATGCCAAAATAGCTGATGTACTAACTTCTTTCTGGTGGCGTGTTTTTGTTCCAGGAATTTTAGTTGCACATGCCGGATGTCTTTGCTGGTAGTTGAACTAATATTGCAGACGCATTGTCAGCAATTTGTTTAATGTCGAAAGTAGGTTAATTTAAAAAAACTGCTTCTGTTGAATTGTTAATATTAATGGTGTTAACTCCTCCCTTCTCAAGTGCTGACGTCCCTGTCGGCATGGGATTTGTTCCAAGCATCGTGATTTCTTTTTCCTTAGAATTAAGGACCAAGTTGTGTCTTAATTTATTTTTCCGCAATCTTACTAGTAATAATATGATTAGTATGATGAGTATCACTATTATACCGGTGTTAAAGGTAAGATTAATTTTGCTGCTTAGATCGACGTTTGCTATTTTATTTCTATTTCGTATCTCGAGGTCTTTAATCATTTCCAGGGAAAGGATTTCTTCATAGGAATTTATGGATGGCGCTCTGATAATTGCTGGTAGAGGCTTAAATTGTACTGTTTCAGTGAAGCTGTACTCTTGATCTGCGATTTTTAGTGATGTGTTTCGATATTGGATCAAATAAGTTCCAGTTAGGTTTATCTGTTCCTCGTTGACTTGTATGGTTCCGTTGAACTCATTTAGCTTTACTAATCCAGGAATTACACTTTCTATTTCTGGTATGTGAAATCCACTTGTTGTGGGACAGTATGATTTTCTTCCTTTTAATAAGTTAGGCAGGCATTTGCTGTTAGTAATATCTAGTACATCATTTTTATAACATATTTTTAAATCATTAAATGTTTTACATTTCTTTGTTATTGCTACAATTGTTTCATTACATTTTAATATTTCATTATATTTTATCTTAAAAACTACGTTATTTTTCTTTACTGGTTTTATTAATTTAGACTCACAGGTCTCTTTATTTGTAATTGGTAAACTTACAATAAAAATTATTTTTTCAATACTACTTGCTATTTTTGTTTCTGCAAATTCTAAAGCCTCTTCAATATTAATATATTCAACATTATTACTTTCAATTTTTTCTTCTAGCATTTTTATTTCTTTTTCTGATAATATAAATGAATTTAAGATTCCAACTTTGGACCAATTAATTGCATGTTCAATATTTATTAATTCTTCCTTAAGTATTTTTAATTTTTCCTTTACACTTATTGCCAAAGCATTTTGGATTAATTCACTATCTCTTACATTTTTTAAAATAATATTAGCTCTTTCAGTTAAATTGTTTATAGCTTCGAAAACATTCCTATTAATTATAATTTGCTTATTGTTATTATCTGATAATTCATCTATATTTCCATTTATAATCCTAAGGTCCTGGTGGTCTGGGCTACCGGCGATCCATTTCCAGATCGTGCCTAAGAAATCTATTGATCTTTTGTTTTTTTCTTTCAAATTTAGTTTATTTAGGGCTAGCTGGGTTTGTGATAATTCGTAGTGTAGGAAAGGAAGGATGGGATTTCCTGGGTTTAACTTGTGGATAATTGTTTGTTGAAGTTCACGTAAAGCTAGTTGATATTCAGAAATATTTATTGAATGCACTAGTTTGAATGATCCTATTTGCAATTTTGCATGTCCAGTATTAAAAGATATAAGTGGTGAATCTGAATAATTTAATATTTCTACTTCGGCTGCACATAGGGTGCTGAAGAGTCTGTAAAAAGAAGTAAGTTTCTAGTGAGACTTTTGTATGCTAGTTTCCTATCATGATAAAGAAATTTTGGATTTGCTTTTTTTCAGCAATTTTCTTATATCCTACTTTTATTTACTTAATTAATTCCTTTTATTTATATTTTCTTAATTATATAAAGAAATCGTACGCCTATGGCATATTGCTCGATTTTTATCTTAATTGGGTTTTTTCTTTTTTATTTAATAATTTTTATTTGCTTGATTTCTCTAGTCATTTTTTCCATTTGCTATTGTAATTTTTAATCTTTTTTGTCTTAACTTTACGAAGAAATCGTACGCCTATGGCATATTGTTCGATTTTTCTCCTAATTACATTTCCTTATATTATGATTTTTATTTATTTAGTATATCTTGTCAGTATTTTATTTGATATTTTTAACATTCATCTTTTTTTTCTTAACTTTGTTGAGAGATCGTACGCCTATGGCGTATTGTTCGATTTTTCTCTTACTTTAAAATTGTTTCCTATAATTTTTATTTGTATAATATATTTATTTAATTTTTATCCTTTCTCCTTTAATCGTGCTTGTATTATGTTTTCATAAATTCTTAATCGTTACATTAAAATCTTTATCTCATTACTGATGCTATTATAATTATAATTAGTTTTATTTCATCGCTATCTTAATTTCTATCTTTGCTAATCCTTTTATTACTATTTACTGTTCCTTATATGGGACTTGTGAACGACTCTCTTAGATTCTGCGAGAATCGTTCCTCCCTTATCTTCTTTTACAACTTCCTTCTTATATCTTGGGGTTAACTTATTTCCTAACCTTTTATTTATTTTTACATATACAACATCGTTTGGGTTATAGTGGTTGAAGGGTGTTCTTTTCCTATTATGAAATTCAAGATCTCTATTCTGTTTGTCGATTAGTTTCTTTACATTATCAACTCTATCCTTTTCTATCTGTTCTGGGTCGGTGCTTACAGTTCGTCCAAAAAATGCTTCTATTGGTTTCTTTTTAATTGTCGAGTGTATTGAGTTATTATATTTATGAAGGGTTCTAAAAAGTAATTCTTCAAAGCTTCCATGGGTATTTTCAGCTTTTACGCAACGCATCATTTCAGAAAGAGTGGAATGAAATCGTTCTATTTGTCCGTTAATTGTACTCTTGTACGGAGGTGTCCTATATATTTCTATTCCATATTGGTTTTCGAGCATAAAGGTGATAGGGGCAGAATTCAGAGATTTTTCATTGTCAATCACTATTTTCTTAGGTGTGCCTATCGATATCAGTAGTTCCTGTAATGGTAGTCTTATGTCTTCTACTGCTCTAGAATGTACTAATTTAGCCTGTGCGTATTTCGAAAATTTGTCTATGGCGGTTAAAATAATTTTGTTATTGGTGTGATAAATGTCAATGTGTGCAATGTGTCCCGGATAATCAGGAATGGGAGTAGGATGGAGAACAGGCGTTGCCGTCAATGTGTTTACTTGTTGCCTATTGTCTGGGATTCTAGAAAGTGTGTCTGCTACAACGTTCGTCCTACCAGGTTTGTATTTAAGTTCGTAATTGTGTTCCTCCAATATTGCTTTCCATCTTTTTAGTTTACTGTTGCTATTTTTATTACTTAGTGCGTACCTTAAGGGTTGGTGATCCGTAAATATTTTAATGTCAACTGAACCGTAAAGGTAACCTCGCAAAGTTTTTAGTGCCCAAATAATTGCGAGCATCTCCTTTTCATTGGTTGCGTAGTGCTCTTCGCATTTTGAAAGTGTTCTCGGAATGAAAATTATAGGTTTTCCTTCCTGCTCTAGTACTGCGTCTAATGCATAATTGGAAGCATCTGTGATAAGATGAAATTCCTTTTGGAAGTCAGGATATTGTAACATTACTTCACTTGAGGTAAGGGACCTTTTGATTTTGTTAAAAGCTTCTATCGCGTTACTACTAAGAGTTATTTCCTTTTTTGCGGACATTCGCTTGGACAATCGTCCCTCCTCCCCTCTCAAAATTAGGGTAAGTGGCTTTGCCAACTTAGCATAATCCCTAATGAAACGTCTGTAAAATCCAGACATTCCTAAGAATGATCTAAGTTCTTTGAGGGTTATTGGTGTAGGAAAATTCTCAATTGCTTGTGCTTTTGCTGGATTTGCCTTAATCCCATCGGCAGTTACAATAAAGCCTAAAAATTCAACTTCTTTTGCAAAAAATTTACATTTATCCAATTGAATCTTCATATTTGCATTTTGTAGTACTCCGAAAATGGTTTCTAAATCGTTTGCATGGTCTTCTTCAGTTTTGCTAAAGATTATGATATCGTCGATATAGACGTAACAAATTTTTCCTATATGTAATCGTAAAATGTCATCCAATGCCCTCTGAAAGATCGCAGGAGCGTTCTTTAAACCGAAAGGAAGGCGAGTAAACTCGGATTTTCCATTATTAATAGAAAACGCGGTTTTCTCTATGTCTGACTCTTTTAAAGGGATTTGGTGAAATCCACTTTTCAAATCGATAACGGAAAAAAATTTGTTGCGTCGCAATTGCGCAAGTACTCCGTTGATATCAGGGATTGGATATCGGTCGCTAATGGTTACTGAATTTAATTTTCTATAGTCGATTACTAACCTATACTGTTTATTTCCTGCAGAGTCTGGTTTTTTATTCACTATCCAAACAGGTGAATTGTAGGGAGAGCGGGATGGTCGAATAATGCCATCCTCAAGGAGTTTGTTTACTTGCTCTTCCACTTCTGCTTTCAACGACATTGGGTACGGGTAGTATCTTGTATATATTGGGGATTCTGTTGATGTTCTTATCTCACCAACGACTGTTGTTGTATACGTTAATTTTTTGTCCGGTGCAGCAAACAATGTTGGAAATTGGTGTACCACAGATCTTATTGTGTTTTTTTGTTCTAAGCTCAAATGTTCAATTTTTGCATCAATATTGTGCACAGCCTTTGACAACTGCTGTTTAATTGGTACCCTAATTTTATTTTCTATAAGCATATAGTCTTCCGATGTAAATATAATTGCCTTAAGCTGCTTCAAACTGTCATTGCCAATAATGGCGTCAAAGGATTTGAGTGTTGGTAAAATGAAAAATGTAAGTGCTTTATCTTTAAGTCCGAAAAGGTTGAGTTCGATGTGGTGCGAAACCTTAGATTTACCGCCTATTGAATCTGCGAAAAATATGTTTTTATTTGGTTTGGGATGTTTTGCTAACGAAGTCTGGATGTAATTTTTATTCGAGCCAGTGTCTATGAGGAATTTTAAATTTTTTCCATCACTTGTCCTACATTTAAAATAGGGTAGTGATGAGGCATTTAATCTAAAAAATTAACGTCTACGAATTGATTGGGATCGTTTTCATGATAGTGTTCTTCTTGCCTTTCGTATTCCTGTGAATACTCTTGCCAAGATTGTTCATTGCCATGTTCTTGCCAAAATTGACCATTATTGTCTTGGATTTCGTGGTCGTCCCTACGTTATGTCTCTTGAGATATATAGTTTACCCTCTGGTATTTATTTGGGACATTTTGCTTAAATTGGTTCGATGGTGGTGGTGGTCGTTTTCCAGCAAACGCATTGAAATTTGGTCGGTTTATATAGTTCCTAGTCTGTTGGGAACTATCAATTTCCATGGGTGTTGGCTTGGGTAATGGTTTTGGGGCAAATGGCCTTGGGGGTTGAAAATTTTGATATTGCAAGAATTGATTAGAATTCTGTGGAAACACTGGATTAGGTTTGAAAAAATTATTTTGGTTTATTGGTGGCCTAGAAAAAGAGTTTTGAATAGGTTGATGTTGCGTTCCGTTTGGAAAGAACCCTGCTTGTGGATAAAATGGTGGTTTTCTATTCATCTGCGGTACTTGTTGAACCTGGGGTTGTTGAAATTTTCGGTTCTTATTTTGGTTGTATGCATATTGTGCCCTATAACCCTGATTTTCGAGTTTCATGCATAAATGCAGAGCCTGAGGTAAGTCTGAAGGTTCTTTCATACCTAGTAGTTTCGGAAGGTCTCCATTGAGTCCCTTAATGAACGTATCTAGAGCTTTATTCCTATATGTTTGGGTAAGCAAATGAAGAGCTTCTTGACCCGTTTCTAAGCTTGAAAGCTTGCTAAGTATGAGTGAGAGGTGATTGTAAACCTCTTGGTAAAATTGAGGAATAGAATTTCTACCTTGAATTAGAGACGCAAGCTGGCACTCGAGAGTTGTTATATCGCGTCTATCAGCATAATGCAAATTTAAGCAATGGGAGATGGCTTTCCAATCTAATGGGACATTGTAAGATTCCAGAACCATATCGGCATTTCCTGTAATCTTATTCCTGATGGTATTAATAATACCGTAATACCACGGCGAACCTTTTGTGCTTTCGTAAATTTTTAAGACGCGGTCGACACTTTTTCTCCATGAACTAAACTCCGCCGGATTTCCTGAAAAATCCCTAAGGCTACGTATTATGTCCGGTATTTTATCTAAGTCCCCTACTTGACCCTGATGTTCTGGTCTAATTATTTCGTCTGTTGCTGTCAAAAGAATGCTATCGGGATTATTTCTATCATTATTTTCTTGCACTACCCTTTTAACTATATTACCTATAAGGTTTTCTAAGTCTGGTAGCGACAAGGACTGTGATGTCTGTGGTGGACGCTGCGTATTAGCTACACTTGGTGTTTCTAAAACACCTGGTCTAATTAGGTTATTCGGATTTGACATAATTATTCGTTTATTTTTTTACTACTGTTATATATATATTTTTTATTATTATTTGATCCCTTACTGGAAGGGGTGTTCTTCTACTCTGGAGGGTCTGGAGTTCAGAGTCGCAGAATTGAACTTATATTATGTTTTTCTAATTCTGATTCACTTTTTATATTCTTATCTAGAAAAAAAATTTTTATTTATTTTATTCTTGTATTCACTTTCTATATTCTTATTTAGAGAAAAATTGTTTTATTTATTTTATTCTTGTATTCGCTTTCTATATCCTTATTTAGAGAAATTTTTTATTTATTTTATTCTTGCATTCACTTTCTATATTCTTATTTAGAGAGATTTTTTTTTTTTTTATTTATTTTATTCTTGTATTCACCTTTTCTTTAAGAGGAAATTATTTTTACTTACTTAATTTTTAAACTTATAAGGTATCTTACGTTAATACTGCTATGAAATACATCCCACGACGCTGGAGATTAATCCTTTTTACAACTAATGCTACTAAGGGTCCCTCGATGCGCACTCTTGGTGGGGTGCGTTTTGTCCTTTTTGGATCCTAACGCTGATTTTTTTCCTTTGGTACTTCTTGAGGACCGTTTTTTACACTTCAATATTTTTATTTTAAAACAGTTTTTGCTTTGGTACTTCTTAAGGACCGTTTTTCTATTTTCTTACTATATTAATTTGTTTATAAAAATATTTTTCTTTGGTACTTCTTGAGGACCGTTTTTTACACTTTAATATTTTTATTTTAAAACATTTTTTACTTTGGTACTTCTTAAGGACCGTTTTTTTTTCGTTGGGCGCCAGTTAAGTCTTTTTTAATTGAAAGACATAAAAAAAATATTTATTTTTTTGTTTTAATTTATTTCTTTTTTTCACATTTTTATTTAACACATTTTTTATTTTGAAGAATTAAAACTAAAAACTTAAAGGTAACAAATTATAACTAAACACTTAAAGATAACAATTGTAACTGACTCAAAATTAAATTCAAACAATATTTTAATAATGCCAAAATAGCTGATGTACTAACTTCTTTCTGGTGGCGTGTTTTTGTTCCAGGAATTTTAGTTGCACATGCCGGATGTCTTTGCTGGTAGTTGAACTAATATTGCAGACGCATTGTCAGCAATTTGTTTAATGTCGAAAGTAGGTTAATTTAAAAAAACTGCTTCTGTTGAATTGTTAATATTAATGGTGTTAACTTGAATAAAGGCATTGCTTTCGTAATTGTTGTTGTTGCATTTTATTTTTATCTCTTATTGCTGTAGTAATTGTTGTTATTGTGTTTCGTCTAATAAGCTGTTGCTACGTTGATCTCTTCTTGCATTTCTCTTGGTTGCGGTTTTTTTTGTTGTTTTTTTTTATAATCTTTACCACAAGTGGTGGATTTTATTGTGTTTTTTACGCATACACATGTATGTATGTTCATAAAATTCTCTCAATATATTTTAATTTAACGCTTCTTCAATAAAACCGTTCGTAGTTGAGTTGTCTAAGTTCTCGCTTAAGGCTCGTAAGATTGCGAGTTCAAGTCTCCAAAATAAATTTTTTTTTTATTTTTATTAAATGTTTTTATACACGATTTTAAGATTAAATATAATTAAAATTTATATAACGAATTTTAAACATCAACTTTGTCAAAAGAGGAAACGGACTTAGTTATATACATACATTTTTTGATTTTGTCATAGGTATTCTTTTTAAAAACTTCTTGTTCCTATCGCACCATGGTGAAGGGTATTTAAGATTCGGCATAGCCGAATATAGCACTCTTACTTGTTTATAATTAAGTTTGTTAAAATATATACAAGTGTATATAAATGTATACATATAAATTATTCCTTAACACGCCGGTGTATAAAACAATCAAATCGGTTAGATAATGGGCAATTTATTAGCAAAATACTCCAAAAATGGACTAAAAAACATCAACATTTCTATACAATCCTACATTTTGGACTGCCATATGACCTATAAAAACGACTTACATATGTATCAAAACATCGGCAATTTTTAGTAGAACATATTTCCCAAAAAATTGGTTGTTAAAACACAACATCCGACATAATGTGGACGGTTTGGATAAGTGGGCGTGGCACAAAATATAATTATTTATATCTTAAGAATGGTGTTCACATAATTTTTTGTTCTTATTGCACCATGGTGAAGGGTATACAAGATTCGGCACAGCCGAATATAGCACTCTTACTTGTTTTTATTTGACCTTTCTTTTTTCATAATTACATATTTAAGTTTAAGGTCTTTTTTAAAAAAATATATTACATTTATTTATTTTTCTCATTATTGCGCTAACCTTTGGTTAGCATCTTTAGGAAATTAAATTAAGTTTACAATAAAATAATTTTTTTTTTAAATTTTTGGTTAACACATATTGGTTATATCAAGTTTCATTTAAAGAGATATTAATAACGGCTAAATATATTTTAAGGTCCATAACTCCAAAAATTAAATTTTTCAAAGCAATTTTAGTGCTGGATATGTAAATATACAGTGCAAGCTCGCTTATCCGAAGGAGTGTCCGAATTATCCAGCAATCCAAATTGAATTTATGACATATTACATACTCTATAGTTCGCATTGATTGCAAGATCGCTAAACCGAATTTTTATTTATATTATTTTTCTGCTTTTTTATAATTTTAAGAACCGAATTTCTGTGCAAACTTTGAAAATTTGCAACTAATTTTACCGCAATAATGACGTGTGAATTTCTGAAGAGGAAATTCTTAGCTGGATTATTAAATCTGGCAATACTTCGTGGGAGCATGTGCACTGCAAGAGAACCCACCCTACATCACAAATTTTGTATTTTAAAAAAACATAACATTTAAAAAAAGCTTAACTGCCGTATTCATTAAAAACTAAATTGGTCTTGAAATATATTTTCAGAAAAATTTGTATAGAAATTTTGTTTGAAAATACGTTTGTACAGGGCGAATTCATACAATGTGGTCTTATTTGAAAACGTTTACAACACTGTAAAATATTTTAACGTTATGTCAAATATTCAAACAAATCAGGAATCAGGGTCTGCAATCATTAATTCGAATTAGCGAGCTGGCATTGTATATCTGTGGCATTTTAACAAAACATCTTAAGTAAAATTCAAAAAGTTGAAAA
Source organism: Pollenia labialis (assembly GCA_949318255.1). Classification (NCBI taxonomy): domain Eukaryota; kingdom Metazoa; phylum Arthropoda; class Insecta; order Diptera; family Polleniidae; genus Pollenia; species Pollenia labialis. Next base: position 33,326,735 of record OX439142.1, on the reverse strand, counting down.
AAATGTTGTTAATCATACGAATTTTCATTCAAAAAACATTTTTGTTAACATTTTTAAAATTTTGTATTATAAACGAAATTTTTCTTTAAGTTTGATTTTTTAAATGTTTTGTTAAATTATCACGACTTAATAAGGCCCATACACAATACCATCATGATTGTACAATCAAGTGATTGTGCAATTAAGCTTGAAGCACACAACACACCTGCAAAATTCATTTTTTACCAAAAATTGTGTGGAAAAGGTTGTAATGAATAACGATAAAATTTGTGCTGCTGTTATTATTGCTATTATCCTTAAACGAATAAGGAGTAAAAAAAACGTGTTCTCCCCAAAATATTTTTTCTTTGGCATTCATGTTTTAAATTTTGTATTTTTTGATGTTTATGCCTTGACGATTTAACATTTATGAGCTAACTTTACAGCACACGATACAATCATGCTGGTACAATCAAAAAAATATCAAACTATTTTTGATAAAGCACCATCAGCTGGTACAATCACACCACAAGCTCATACACGGTCAATCAGCTGGCACAATCACTTGATTGCACAATCATGATGGTGTTGTGTATGGGCCCTATAAGATGTTTTGTCAAAATGCCACAGATATGTATAAAGTATTTTATTTTTTGTACAAAAGCGCCGGTATCGGTATGTATTGGCGATTTTAAACAAGAATGTTAGCAACATGTTTTGGAACAAGAATGTGAGCAAAATCAAAACAAATAATGATTTACACACATACATATGTATGAGTACACGCATACACTTCAACAACATATGACACGTTTACGTTTTTGTAGTAACTACCAACATTTCAAGTCGACCGCAACTTTTACGTATCCGCAACATTTACGTAAGAGTAACGAGGCCTTTACACGTGCTGATTCATATTAGAGATTCTTCCATAACACAGCGAAAACGTTTGTATTAATAGTAAAGGGAATCGTTTATGATGTATGTTGAGATTATCTAACGAGTCTTTCAAAATGTATACTCGTGAAATACTCAGCCGTAGCTACCTAAATAAGGGCATCAGGCGTATTTTTCATGCCAAAACTTCTAATGTCGCGAAATCAACACCATCCTGTCGGAAAATCCTTTTTTGCAGATCCTTAGGCCGGTTTATTTTATTAAAATTGTATTGGCAATAGCATTTTCATACTTCAAAAACTGACTCTTACAGAGAGTCCCAAAAGGTTAATTTCAAGATTTAAAGACGAGTGTGTCAAAAAAAAAAAATAAAAAAAAATAAATTAATTAAAAAAAGATTTAGATGTTTTTGTTACTCGTCAGATAATCACCAGAAGATTCTTTTAGGACTTGTATATTAAACATAATCGTCTAACAAACAGCCTATGCTAGCTGGGAAATAACAGATCATTTTATGCATGTATGTATGTTTATTTAATATAAAAGAAACATTAACAAAAACAATGAGAATTCACAAAGAACATAAAAAAAAACAAAATAATTGCGATTTATATTTTTATAAAAAGCTTAAATTGGATATTTATTTGAAAAACTGGCCACCATATATTTTTATGTGTGCAGCTAACTTTGATGTTTTGTATGAAAATATTTTAAATCTGCCCAAAAATATGAAAAATGTGCAGGTATACAAAATGCACGTAAACAAGGATTTTGAAGAATAATTCCAGAAAATATTTATTTTGGGCAGTTAAGTCAAAGTGCAGCTAACTTTGATTTTTTGTATGAAAATAATTTTAAAATGCCAAAAATTTTGTGCATTTATCTTAAATGTGCAGGTATAGAAAGTGCATTAAAAAAAGGAATTTGTATGGAATTAAAAAGAATAATTTCAAAAATTATCAATTTTGTGCAGTTAAGTCAAAAGTGCACGTAAACAAAAGGCAGTTAAGTCAAAACTACTGTATATGTTTATAAATATTATGAGCATACCTTGAAATATTTTTGATTCATACATAATGGAATCTTTCACCGTCCTCTAGCAGTAATAAGTGTTTGGATTTCTCTTCTTTGGAGTAGTAGTATGCCCCTACTATGGTATCGCCTTCTAATCCAAACACATTCACACTGATTTGATGGTTTTTTTTTACATCGAAATCTCTTATTTCGCTTACCGCTAGAGGAAAATTCAAATTTTTGAAATTTAGGGTGATTCAATTATCCAGTAAAATGATGTAATCTTCAATGTTTTGAATTGTGTATGATGAACATCTTTGTGTATCAATACTGACTGGAGAGCCTGCTGATATTATTGCCCACTTAAAACAGTACTCGTCTTTGTTTTGCATGATTACACATGCATTCTTCCTCATTATTGTTGCTGGTAAAGGAAGGTATTGCGATCCTTTGATGGAGCTATATGTATTAATAATTATTTCGATCTATCTCGCCCCTGAAACTAACTCATCTTTCTCATACCAATATTGCAATGGTCATCATAAATCTTGATAATCTCATCTGTTGTTGCTGCAGCATTTAGGATGACCATTTTTGTTTGATGAGATTTAATGTCAATAGTGCATGCGTCTTCTTCTTCCTTTACCAGCACGTACTCACAAAATAACTCAATGTTGAATTTTATTGCAGAATACTTCTGAATAACATTCTTCAACAATTGAATTATTTTCGGTTTTTGGTTGAAGAAGAATTTTTCGGGCAATAAATTATTAGTATCCTCGTTCTCCAGTAGGTATGTGACGATGCGGTTTTTAAAAGTGGTCTTAATGCAGTTCACATAATTACTGTCTTTAGTTTTATAACAATTAAATTTATGCTTATTTGTTCTCATATGATAAAAACATTTCGATTTTGATATACATATGTGTATTACATACAACACAATAAACATCCTTAGCTCCGCTAATTTTGAAATTCATCGTGATTTGCGAATTTCAAGTTGCATGTTATACACTTCCATGCTGAGGACGGACCATCGTGAAATGATCTATTATGGCGCGTTACACTTCTGTTGTGTAAACACATTGGCGCATATTCATAAATAATCACTAAGTGTTAACTATTTTAAGTACCTATTTAAGTTATTCACAGTTGGTTACTTTCAGCAGAAAAAGTTTACACTTAATTATACGAAGAGCTGTAACTAAATGTTAACTAACTAATACATACAAAGAACAGCTGATTGATATTAAGGGTCCTCATGAAGTCGCTTAAAATTGCCATTTGTGCAAATGCGCAAACTTACGAGTCTTGTTTCATGAAGCCCCTTTTTTACTTTTGTGTAATTTTAAACAATTAATGTCAGTTTGTAAGAAACGTCAATACAAAAATAAATTAAAAATTAAAATATAAAAATTTCTGTTTAAATTTGTGATTAATACATATGTATGAGAAATTTGCTTTTAAAAATGCTCAAAGAAAGCCAAAAGACCAATTTACTGAAATTATTGCTAGAATTTATTGTTAATGATTTATAGACACTTGGATTTTTCATTGAAAACGACGTTAAAATCATTAAAAGATCTGTTTGTATACATAAATGCACAATTGAACAGCGCAAGTTTACGAGACAAAATTGTTGGGCAAATTTACCAAGTTTGTGTAAATGAATTCTCATACAATTTTTGACAGTTCATTTACGAGGGCGTAAAAATGCACAGTTTGCACAGATTACGAGACTTATAAACGATATCATGAGGACCCTTATTATCTTATAGTTTAATTGGATAGCAAAACAATATTGGCGGCTAGTTTTTGTCTCTCTAAAATACAGAAAACTCTAAATACTCTTACAATTTTGTAAATAATAAACTTGCTTTATTACATTTGCCACTTGCATCCATTTATACTGCGTCCAAAAACATCCATAAAAAATAGACTAAACTAGAGATGTGTTTTAGTCACCAAATTTTATTGAAAAATTATATTTTTACAGGCACCCATTTTAATTGATTTATATCAAAACTATAACCAAAAAATTACTTTTTTAGAATTTGTATGCATTTTTTAAGAACAATAATTGTTTTTTAATAGCTTAATAAGCTTTTAAATTAACTACAGTATTTATCGTTCAAAATATTATCGACATTTTGTTTTAACTACCTGTCAGTATGCATGGTTGCATTTCTTCAATCAGCTGAAAGCTGTTGCCAAGCTAGTTATGAATTATGAATAAGATCTATAACTATCTATGAACTATTTTTTAGTTTCTATTTTATTAGTTGCGACTTTAGTTATGATTTCTGAATACACGCCATTGTTTTATGCTATAAACACATTCGAGACAGCAAGCTACCGACTTCAATATGTCAAAAATAGAATACATGTGCGTATATGGAAATGATTATTTTCACGACGACACGGCTACATGGCTGCAGGTTGTTGTCTGTGCTTATTTTGTCGTTGTAGTCAAATTAAACTAATTTCTATTTTTGTCCGCTACAAAACAGGAAAAGTGTTGCTAATATAAAAAAATATTTAAAGAATAAGTGCTTAAAAATTTTTTGTTTAACAGAAAAGAATACACTTGAAATTGAAAACAACTTTTTAGTATCCTTAAAAGAAGCTCTATAGGAAGATGTTTTTCGCGCTTACGCTTTCCTCTTTGAGGTCGTAAAAGTTGCAAAACACTTTATCTTTATTTATTTAGCTATAAAATGTATCCTTACAATATGGGAAACATTGGAAAATGCTTCAAAGTGTTTGTCACATGGCGTTTAAAGCATACCGATTAACCAATTAAGAGCCAATTTCGGATCTATATTCGTTCTCCATGGCTGACTTTTATTTACAAAATTGGCTTTATCTCAAAATAATGTCGATATAACAATAATTATTTAATAATTAGATATTTGTTTAATAAAGTTTTTCTGTATTGCGGTGTTTCGGCCTTGCGGAACACTTATTAAATATGTACATATGCACTACAATAATTAAATATGTAACAAGTACATAAATTATTACCACATTTACATATATTTTTACTCAAACTTATAAATAAATTGAGTAATTTTTCAAGATATAATTTTTAAAACCCTAATAAATTTAAAATTTCACCTGATGGAGTTAATAAAAATAGGGTATATTAAAGCTTGAAGTGTTCCTCCCTAATATTATTATGTTTAATTAAATATATTGACAAAATTTCAAGTTTTGTTGAAAAATCTATCAAGATATATTAATATTTGAAATTGGCTCTTAACGGGCTAATAAATCGAAATTTTTAATCCATCATGTGAAAAATATTTCGAAGTAGTTTCTAATAATACCAATTCTTTTTCGATCTAGTTTTTACCTATAAAGTTATTGATAGGGGGAACGTTCGTAAATGCAGTTGTTGGTTATCACTTTCGCAGAAGTAAAGTATAATGTTCGTGAAAGCATCACTTGTAAGAAACTTGGCATCACTCTCATACGTCAAAAGTTTTTTTATGTAGTCAAGCCGTTGCTCTGCAGCAAATTTTTGCAAATATTTCTTAGTCTGGGATCGCACTATGAAAGTTTTCTTTCAGAAAGTCTGAGTTTATTGGTGAGAGGGGAAGAGAACATGCTTTTCTTTTCTCCTTCTCACCCATAAACTCAGACTTTCTGAAAGAAAACTTTCATAGTGTGAACCCAGACTTAAAGAGCATAATAAACCACACAAATGGCTTGGCAAACATGTCAAAATTTTACGTTTGTACAAATATTTTGTGTTGTTAATTGGGGTGTTTGCTGTTTGGACAAACATTTGAAGCAATGTTTGTAGAAATATTAAACATTTTTAATATTTGGCAGACATGTTGGATATTTGTCAAACTTTTTGTGGCGTCTAATTCTAAATGTATTAATTTCAGCGAAAACTTTGCAGAGTGAAGACGTTGAAAAAGAAGCATTAACATAATTTTAAATAGTAAATTAAATGTTTTTTCTTGTAATTTTAAGAACACTGCCATTTGTTCTTTCAATATTTTCAATAGAATTTGTCATCGATATTGTTGATAACATTTTTATTATTATTTTATGTTTGCCTATTAAACGTTTGAAGTTTAGCGCATGTTCAAAAATTCAAACTTTGCACAGCTGTTGTGCAGTAAAAAAATATAAGCATCACAACTGCAACTGGTAACCACGAATCAGCAACAATATTTTGCATCAATGCAGCAGTAATGCATAGCTTTTATATATTTACGTACGTACCCAACGTGATCTGAAACTTTTACGACGTGCAATGACTGAAAACAAATTTTATTTTATAAGCCGTATATATTTCTTTATTTAATCTGCTGTTGTTTATTAGTTCAAAAAAAATATTAATATTTTAAATGATTTTTAATAAATTTAATTTTTTTACGCTATAAAATGTATTATAAATAAGTATTTATATATTTATTGGCTTAAATTAAGTTTGTGTATTAGTCTTGAATTATGCATGTTTTTCCATTTCATAAAAGTCAAAAAAAAAAAAATGATAGTGGCACCACTGAAATATAAATACATAGTAAAAAAAACAGCTGTTTATAATTTTCCAATTGTAGCTGTCGTCTTCAAAATAATTCAGTAGCTGACTACACGGCTATAATTGCATCCAGCAGCATTTGTAGTCGCGTGTTCGTGTAGCTTGCTGTCTCGAATGTGTTTAATGCATTACAATAGTTACACTTAAAAGAAGCCATTTTTATTTTAGGATAATATTTTTGTTTTATTTAATTAATTAAACATTAAAAGATCACTTTATGATTTGTCAAACAAGAATGATTTCGATTGAGAAATAACAGCAGTATTTATACAAACAATTTTCACAATTAATCATATTTTTGGTACAGTCCCGTCATATTTCATTAGTTAAAAAATTTATAAATAAGGGGCGGGGCTTATTTTAGTACAATTAAAGAATTTCAGAAAACCAAAAATTTTTTTATATTTGTTTTCTGTTTGTTTGACTATCAGCGAAAGAATAGTTCATTGCTCTTTCTACCAAACTCTCGGCTTTATTACTATCTTATAAAATTTAACGACTTTTTTATTACTTTGTCTTGAAATACACCGTTTGCAAAATAAAAATAAGAAAATTCGCCAGATGGTGTTATTATAGCAAAATGAATGACACCCCATGATAAAAAAATTCGTTCTTAAAGCTGTTAATAAATATAAAAAAGAGAACAATAATTTAAAGCTTACTCTCCTCGGTTTTGATCCAGATGATAGAAATCTAAAGTTTTTCGTCCATGAAAACCTAACAAATGGTAATTTTATTCTTACTGGGGTCTTGTTTACATAAGAAAATCGCAGGAAGACCAACCAACTTGCATTGATAGCTTGGATACATTAAACAATGTTTTTTTAAAAGTTTTTATATTCGTACCAATTTTTTATTATACCCTTTTTTGTACTCGCTTTATCTATAGTAAATAGCATATCAAAAATTACCTTTATGACTTTATGGATAGTTTTATTGAATAATTGCGTTGCTTTCAGGGCTAGTATCTTTGTAAACTCACATTCGAATGATGAATTTAGGTGGTAGAAATAATTCCACAGACGTGACTTTCCACATGGTAAAAATTTTGGCGAAGCAGAAAAGTGGATTGAAATTATGTCACATTAATGCCCAAAGCTTGATGAGTAAGATCGACGAATTCAGATTGATTTTTGAAGAGTCAAATATTGATGTGGTGTGTGTTTCTGAGACATGGCTAAATAAATCTATCCCAGACAGTTTAATACGCTTACATGGCTACAAGGTCTTTCGGATTGACAGAATAGGAAGGGGAGGTGGAGTTGCAGTTTTTATCAAGAACTCTATAACAAGCAAGCTTCAATCTTAATCAGGAGAATGTGAAAACATAGAATATGTTTTCGTGGAAGTTTCAAAGGAAAGTAGTAAAATGCTCGTGGGATGCGTTTATAGGCCCAGGCGTGATGTGCCCTACGCTGATTTCTTCAGCAAACTGGAGACCTTAACTATGCGCTTCAATAATGTATGTATACTTGGTGTATTCAACTCAAATGTGTTAAGAGAGTCCTCGCTTAAGGACAGCATGGGGGCCATAGGACTTATCCCTATTTATACAACAGTGCACACGCATTTTACCTCAACATGTAGCACTCTACTTGATCTTATTTTCGTTGGAAATCCATCAAACGCTCTTTTCTATGACCAAATTGCTGCCCCCTGTTTTTCTAAACATGACCTGCTATTTCTAACTTATGATTTTAGTTTTCGTCATGAAAATCAAGTGTTTCTATATCGTGATTTTGAAAACATCGACTTTAATATTCTCTATGAAACATTTTATTCTCTGAACTGGGACTATTCTTATTTCTTGTCGTCCGCTAATGATCAACTGGCTCTTTTGGAATCAAACATATCTACTCTTTTCTATAGAAGTGTACTTCTTAAACAGAATAAGATTACAACAAATAAAAAACCATGGTTTACTGTAAAAGTTTTGAAAGCGATTTAAGACAGAGATTTGGCTTACTCCCGTTGGAAACGTTTTAGAACGTTGAGTCTGAAAACTGCTTTTTGTATTGCCAGAAGAGACGCAAATAAAACAAGTAAGAGTGCTATATCCGGCTATGCCGAATCTTAAATACCCTTCACCATGGTGAGATAAGAACCAGAAGTTTTTAAAAAGAATATGACAAAATCAAAAAATGTATGTATATAACTAAGTCCGTTTCCTCTTTTGACAAAGTTGATGTTTGAAATTCGTTATATAAGTTTTAATTATATTTAATCTTAAAATCGTGTATAAAAAAATTTAATAAAAATAAAAAAAAAATTTATTATGGAGACTTGAACTCGCAATCTTACGAGCCTTAAGCGAGAACTTAGACAACTCAGCTACGAACGGTTTTATTGAAGAAGCGTTAAATTAAAATATATTGAGAGAATTTTATGAACATACATACATGTGTATGCGTAAAAAACACATTAAAATCCACCACTTGTGGTAAAGATTATAAAAAAAAACAACAAAAAAACCGCAACCAAGAGAAATGCAAGAAGAGATCAACGTAGCAACAGCTTATTAGACGAAACACAATAACAACAATTACTACAGCAATAAGAGATAAAAATAAAATGCAACAACAACAATTACGAAAGCAATGCCTTTATACATAAATAACTTTTGCTCATTCATACATACTCATGTGCATACATATGGCTTTGCAATAGCTAGGTTAACCTACTAGTTAGTATGGATTTATTTAAATTACATACAACTTTTTATGTACATATGTAGGTACGTATATGCTTGCCGAAATAAAAGAAAACACTGTGTCATTGCCAATAAAATGAAAATATCGAAAAGCTTTATACCTAAGTAATTTTAAAATCGTTTTTAGGACAGAAACAAATTAAATAAAAAATACAAAACAAATAGGTATAGAATATGATTTTTGTTTTATATGTAAGTTAAGCGAACGATTAATATTTACATTGTCAAAAAAATCAAAAATTGCTGAATTATTTTAAAATCGTTTATAGAATATAAAAAAAGTTAAAAAAAATTTTTTTTGAAAAGGTGGATGCCGGATTTGAACCCCGGCAGCTACTAACAACGCTGCTTTGAGCAACCGCCCAGACAACTCAGCCATTAACGCTTATGCAAATAAAGAATTAAAGTAGAATATATTCCGTCACTTTGTTTGTTTAATATGTAGGTATGTACGTATTTTTCAATTTAAGCGACCAATCATGTGTGTGTGTTTGATATGCATAACATTCAACACGTTCGAATAAAAGCACAAACAAAAAAACAACAGCCACAAGAGATTTTTTGGAAATATTAGAGGTAGTCATGGTTTTTTACTCATAACTCAGCCATTTTTTAATCGATTTGACAGATTTATATACCGACTTGTGTTATAAAGCTTGCACTCGGGGAAATCTATGGTTCCCGAAAGTGGGTATTTAAAAAAAAAATTAATGTTGGTCATAACTTTTTTGTATCTGAACCGATTTTTCTGAATTTTATATAAAATATGTTCTACTAAAAATTTTCGATATTTTGGTATATAAGTCATATCCATAGGGCATATGGCAGCCCTAAAATTTAGGTTTTTATACAATTTTTAATTTTTTTTTGTACGGGAGGTACCACGCCCACTTCTCCAATCCCGCCCACATTTTGTAGGATGGTGTGTATTGGCTACCTAAATGTGTGTACCTAATTTGGAAACTTTGGCTTTTGCCGTTCCCCAGATATACAGCAAAAAGTAATAAAATTACAACAACCACAAGGGATTTTTGGAAAATATTAGAGGTAGTCGTGGTTTTTTGCTCATAACTCAGCCATTTGTGGATCGATCTTCCTGAATTTCAATAGCAACCGATGGTAGACTATATGTGACACAAATGTAAAACAACCTAGCCGCTATCATGTCTGGAGTCTCCGGAAAACACATATCAAACGTAAGACGGACAGACGGTCAGACGGACAGACGGACGGATATCGTTAAATCAACTTCTCTCTCCATAAGGACCCAGAATATATATACTTTATAGGGTCTAAGATCAATATTGTAGAAATTACAAACGGAATGACAAACTTATATATACCCTTTTCCACCTGAGGTGAAGGGTATAAAAATAAGTATGGCAAAGTCAAAGTTTTACTCCGAAAAGTTCAGTGCTGCAGTATGTTCCAAAAATACCTGGAAAACTATTCAGGATATAGGAATTGGTAGGAAGTGTAACAACAGTGGCTGCATACTTGACCCGGATGAACTCAACAAGGCTTTTACCAAATTCCCCAAATTCCATTCGAGTTCTCATGTGCTAATCAAACAGATGTGATTTCTAGCTTCGTTTCTGTCAAATCAAATGCAGTTGGCTTCGATCAAATTCATCCGAAATTCATCAGAATTATACTTCCGTTGATGCTGCCCTTTATTACACATCTCTTCAACACCATTATAACAACACGAACGTTTCCTGGAAGATAATTCCAATACCCAAGTCAAACACTGAATATAGGCCAATCTCAATATTGAGTTTTCTTTCTAAAGCATTTGAAAAATTATTATGTACCCAAATGACCACATATATTAATGAAAATCACTTAATGACATGCAAGCAGTCTGGTTTCCGAAATCAACATAGGTGCGTCAAGCTTAAACTGAAATGACTGAGAACATAAGACGTGATCTCGATAATAGAAAAGTGATCTTTTTAGTACTTCTTGATCATTCTAAGGCGTTTGACACAGTTAATCATCAAATACTTTCTTTGAAACTGAAACATCTCTTCAACTTTTCAACAACGGCTACATCAATGTTATATTCTAACCTCACTAACCGTTTTCAGTCTGTATGTGTCAATAATAATATTTCCACGTCCATATCAGTCTCAAGGGGAGTTCTTCAAGGTTTAATATTGGGGCCATTGCTGTTCTCCATCTACGCTAATGATTTACCACAACAACTGCAACACTGCAATATACACATGTATGCTGATGACGTCTAGGTGCACCTCAGTAGCCCAGTAATCTCCGTCAACCATGATCTGAACAGAATTTTCCGCTGGGCAGACAGAAACGGTTTGTGTCTTAACCAGCAAAAATCAAAATTTATGATAATACAAAGGAGATCGCAACATATCCCCAACATTGATTAACAACCAGCCTATTGAGATTGTTCAAAAAGTGAAAAATTTAGGGATAGTATTTAATAACAACTTGACTTGATCAAGTCATATTGATGCACTAGTGGCACAGACTTACCAGAAGTTAATATCGCTTTAGGATTTTGAAACAGCGCTAAGCCGCAAATGAGTTTTTTTAATGCTTGAGCTGCAGGCATTTATTTTTGCTAAAAGAGTTTTTTTGAAGAGAGGAAAAAATAAATTTTTATGGCCTCTCTTGTTTTATACAATATAAATTTTTTCAGTAAAAGGGTTTTTGTTGTTTTTTATTTTCATACATATATTCATATGTACATGGTAAATATTTTTAACTTAAAATAAATAATGAGTAAACCAAAAATTCCGATTTTGTTGCATTTGGGTTTCTTTCATGGCCCCAATGTCCTGCCCAAGTGCGCGCAAGAAATAGGAAAGGAAAAAAATTTAAATAAAATGTGTTAATATATAAAAACAACAGCAATTTTTTAACGGAAACAAAATTTTATTCAAAAAACAAGAGCAGTTTGAATGTAAAATCGATCAATCAATGAGTTGACAAATGAGTTTTTTGGGTTGATTGCCCCAAAATATTTATTGCAGTAAATAATTTTGGCATAAAACTGACATCTACGAAAATAATGTTATTGACTTTAGTGAAAGTTTCTTTTTAGGATATTAAAATAAAAGCTTGTTTTTGAAAAAGGTTTTTTACTTTTATATTATCAAAGTTATTTTCGGGAATACAGCTAGAAGCTAGCTTTCCCTCAACAATAAATTTCAGTGTATTTATCAAATATGAAAAACTGGGAATTAAGCACGTCATACGAAAATCGTATTAATAATAAATTTTTACTTTTAATTTATTTTTTAATAGTTAAAATCAATCACATCAAGTTATTTAATTTACTTGTTTTTCTACACAAGTAAATTTCGCGACAATTTTTTACATCGTGTACATTGTGTAATTTCAATTGGCAAGATTTAATATCATAGTGCCGGTCCAGACCTGCAATTTTTGTTGCAGCAATTCTTGAGTTTATTTGTGAGAGTGGTGAGAAAATTTGGGAGCGGAACTCATTTCACCAATAAAATCATGAATTTCTGCAACAAAAATTCCAAATTTGGACAATGAATTATATATAAGGTAATGCCTCTATTAGTTGCTAATAAAATTTTCAAGTAAAAGTAACTGCCAGGCCAGGTAAAAAACTAAAATTTGTTGTTGTTTTTAAAACAAATATACGAAAGAAATGTTCTTGTCGACATCGTGGGCCTGAGCCTTAATTTCTTTCGTTTAAGCTTTCGAGTTATTCTTAGCAAGCCTTTTCATTTGATACCTACATATATTATAGGATTGCATTAAAAATAGCTAGACCGCCATTTTGGCTGTGCTGCTATGTTTGATTTAGAATGACGTTTCATAGTTTACAACATGGTGAAATAAACAGGTGGCAGCACTACGCCAGATGACGATTTTTTGCTCCTGCATTGTTTGTCTAGGTTTATGTCAAAGTTTTGTTTATGTTTACAAAAAGTCCACGTTTTGTGCTAAGATTATTGTATTTTAATAAAGTTTTTGATCATTTTTAATTAAAATAAATAAGATATTGACTATAATAATATAAAAATTGGCTTAAAATGTATTTATTTCATCACGTTCAGCGGCACGCTTTGATTTTTGTTAAAAGTATTTTTTGACGTAAACGGTGATGTAATTACCAATTTTGTTGTAATGTTGTATTTGTTGCCGTAACGATGCCACCTACTTATTCCACTATGGCTTACAATGCTTTGTCATCCTAACTGAACGTGTATACATAATTTCAGCTCAGTCAATTGAACATATCTGCTTCAAATTGAGTTGCAAGGTTCCACCCAAACATACATTCATTGCAAGGTAAACAAAAGCTTTAAAAAACGACCATAAGCCCAAAAAATTGTGAAATCATTAACAAATAAAAGGCCAAATAAAGATTTATTTAGTAATATGTTATTAAATATAAATCATAAACATGTTGTAGGCGGCTTTAAATTTACTTTAAGCCGTCGCTAAACCTAAATTCTTCACCGCCGATGGTAATTACATATCTACTTTGTCATTTAATCAAGTGTAAAATTATACAATTACACAAAAAATATAATTAATTTAAAAAATGTTAGGATTATTAGTTTTAATGGAATTATCGAAATAAATTCGGAATGGTGCAATGCAAGAAAACATTATTAACGTTTTTCGTCAGTAATGTTTTGTTGTTATACATATAATAAAAAATTGGAATTTTATATGAATATAATAAGTTAAAAATCTGTAAATATGAATCTCTTTAGAAGATTATAATTTTTATTTCTTTAAATTATTATTTATCTTTAGCAATGCCCATATTTTTCTCTAAATTATTTTTCACCGTTAAAATGAAAGTGTAAAAATATGGCATAAATGAAAAGTTTGTGACACTTCTTTGCACTGTTACACAGAACAAGAATCACATTACTGTGAAAATGTGAAAACAATTTGTTTCATTCCATTTGTTCTTCTCATATGAAAACATTCGAATTAATTTATAATTTTTTCACTAAACGAGAATCCGAAACTCTATGAAAGTGTGAAAAAAGTTCTCATTTCACAGTTTCACAGAACCAGAATCGACCCCCAGGTCATATAACTTTCCTCTTTTCATTTTTTTTAATTTAAATTTGTTTTAATTTTGAACTTTTAATTTTTTGTTGCTTTAATTTTGTACTATTAATTATTATTTCGGACGTTTTATTTGTTTTAATTTTGTACTTATTAATTTTTATTTTGTACTTTTAATTTTTGTTTTATTTTTTAATTTTTATTCAGTTGGCACTATCCTGGTGACAAGTGTTGCCAGGCCAGCAAATATTGCCGCGACGTCAAAAACAAATTTAGTGGGAAATGATACCATGAATTTAAACACAAATGCAATGGAAAACCCCTCTGTAAAAAGTTGTCAAAAGCCTCAAGTCCAAGTTGGTATGGACAGGTACATAACAGTGCTTAAACGGGGTCGCAGCCCTACGTCTGCAGCAGTTGCTTCGGCCTCAAAAGTACCAACTTTTGATAAAATAAACTCTCAAAATAGTTTTGCAATTCTGGAGGATGAAGCCTCTGAAGCACCAAACGTCATTAAATCGTCTAAGCCACCCCCGATATATCTTAGGGAGCAAAACTCAAGTGAGTTAATAAAGAGCGTGATCTCGGTAAAAGGTGAAAATTCGTTTTACGTAGCGGCAATCAAGCGTGGTAATATAAACGAGGCAAAAATACAGGTTAACCAAGAGAATGATTTTCGTAAACTAACAAACAAATTCGAAGCCCTTAAAAAAGGCTTTTATACATATCAACTGAAGAGCAGCAAAGGTCTTCAGGTTGTGATCAAGGGCATAGACTTGTGCGTGGACCCTGAAGAAATTAAAACCTTTTTGGAAGAGAAAGGCTTTAAAATAAAAAGCGTTACAAATATTAAAAATAAGGGGGGAAAAATTCCCAACCATTATTTTGAGTGGAGTTAGAACCTGGCGATGTTAAGCTTAAAAAAAATGAAACGCATCCTATTTATAATTTAAATTATATTCTTTACAAAAGAATAACTATAGAGGAGCCGCACAAAAGAACAATGTCTCAACTGCCAAGAATTTGGCCATACTAAGGCATACTGCTATTTACTCCCTGTTTACGTAGTATGTGGTGAATTACATGATACAGTCCTGTGCGATAAGTCTAAAAATGACCCCAATGTAAAAAAATGTAGTAACTGTGGCGGCAATCACACTGCCAATTATAGAGGATGCCCTGTATATACTATCGTCAAGCAGTCGGCTGGACCGGAAACTAATCCCCCTCAAATGCAGGTACCAAATCAAGTAAACACTAATGACATTCAGGCTCCGCAGCCTAGTAATAACAGAACCTCTTATGCTAATGTCCTTAAATCAAACCATGTGCCAATGCAAGGTGCTGATGAAATTTCTTATTTAAGTCGTCTAGAAAAAACTATGGAAACATTAGTGCAAACAGTAAATAATTTTACAAAAACAATGGGTAATATGATGCAGGAGATTCTTAGAATGCAATCGATGTTATTGCAAGCTGTACTAAACAAGCCATGAACTGTTTAAAAATTTGTTTTTGGAACGCAAACGGCATCCGCCAACATAAAAATGAATTGGAATTTTTTCTTAAAAATAAACAAATTGATGATGGTTTCTGAAACTCATTTGACCTCAAGAAATTCATTTAAAATCAATGGTTATACACTATATGATACCAAGGATAATCGAGATAGAGCTTGTGGAAGTTCTGCCATTTTGATAAAAATCCGAATCAAACACTACCTAATGTGTGATCATCGTCAAGATTATCTTCAAGCAACAAACATTTGTGTTGAAGAGCTGAATCGAAACATATTAATCTCATCCTTATACTCACCACCTAGATTTGCAATATCAGAAAGCCAATATTATAAATATTATAAGTCATTGGGGCCCTGTTTCCTGGTGGTTGGCGATTATAACGCTAAACATACCTTCTGGAGGTCACGACTTATAACACCAAAGGGTCGTGTTTTGTTTAATACAATCTCTAAAATGAATTTAAATGTTGTCGCGAGCGGACAACCAACATATTGGCCTGCTGATCCGCAAAAAATTCCAGATGTCATCGATTTCGGCGTGGTTAAAAACATCCCCACAGAAACGATTCACATTGAAGCTTCGTTAGAATTATCCTCTGATCACACACCTACAATAGTTACTATAACAAACACCAATATAATTGTATCTCCCTCTGGTTATTTTGCGACGTCAGTTACACAAATAAATTGGTTAAAATATAAAAAATATCTCAGTACCCATTGCACAGAAAATATACTGCTTAGCACACCGGAAAATGTGGATCTCTCTATTGTCAATTTTGACAGTTATCTTAAACTAGCTGTTCAACATTCGAGCAAAACCCTCAAAAAAACAATTACAATAAAATATATTTTACAGATGTGGAGCGCCTCTTGAATGAAAAAAGGAGAGTGCGAAGAGAATGGCAATTGCTTAACTTAAATAGAATTAAAAGAGTGTAAAAAAGGCTAAGAAAATTACTGCAGACTCAGAAAACGGCTTCCGTGGAAAAATATTTTAAGGACCTGGATGCAACTCCACAATCAGACTACTCATTATGGCGTGCAGCTAGAAAACTCAAACGACCAGTTATCTCGAAACCACCATTAAGAAACCTGAATGGAAGTTGGGCAAGAAATGATAATGAAAAAGGAAACCTGTTGAGAAGCTCTTAGCGTCAAAATTAACCCCAATTTTAAATGACAATTTGTGTATACCTAATCATCAATTCGGTTTCAGAAGAGAGCACAGCAGAATTGAACAAACCCAGCGGATAGTAAACGCCATAAGAAAAGCCTTTGAAGAAAGAAAATATTGCTCCGCTCTCTTCATAGATGCTTCTCAAGCTTTTGACAAAGTCTGGCATGTAGGCTTGTTACATAAATTGAAGCTAAACCTACCGGTTAATACACACAAGCTGTTAGAAAGCTACCTGGTCGGTCGAAAATTCATTATTAAACAAGGTGATTTTTTAAGTTCTCCTCAGCCAATTGAAGCTGGAGTCCCTCAGGGAAGCATCCTAGGCCCACTTTTTTACTTAATATATACCTCGGACTTGCCAACAAACAATTTCACCCTAACATCAACTTTTGCTGATGATACAGCTTTTCTAAGCGTACACGAGAACTGTCGTGAAGCATCTCTATACCTGCAGGATCATATATTTCAGCTCGAACTATGGTTAAAGCAATGGAGGATAAAGGTCAATGAGCAAAAATGCGTACATATAACATTCACCTTGCGTCGGGAAACATGCCCCCTATTAAAATCAATAATCAACTAGTGCCTCAACAATTGCATGTCAAATATCTCGGTATTCATCTAGATCGGCGTTTAACATAGAAATGCCATATAGAAGCAAAATTAACCCAAACGAAACTAAAAGCAATTCAAATTAACTGGCTTATTGGAAGAAATTCTGTTCTTAGTCTCGATTGCAAACTACTACTTTACAATGCTATTTTAAAACCAATATGGTGCTACGGTATTCAACTATGGGGCACTACCTCGGCCTCAAATATCGAAAAAATTTAAAGGCGCCAAAATAAACTTCTTCGAATAATTACAACTGCCCCATGGTATGTTAAAAACTCAAATATCCACAAGGATCTCAATGTGCCACTGGTAAGGATTATTATTACGAAGTATGCGGTAAAATATTTAAATAGGCTAGAGTTGCACCCAAATCCACTAGCTCGAAATATTTTAAATGAAAGCGGCCACTCTCGCTTAAGGAGAAGAGACACTGCAGCACTTACCCATTAAGATGAGCGATAAACACATATATATGTGAACAGAACCCGTGATGAAGAAAATTTTTGTCTGGCACTGGCAGGACATAAAATAAAGTATTAGGTTAAGATTTGATTAATTATTGTTAGTTCATATTTAATATGTATATGAAGATTCAATAAATAAATAATGAAAAAAAAAAAATTTTTATTTCGGACGTTTTAATTTTGTACTTTTTTATTTTGTACTTTTAATTTTTGTTTTAATTTTGTACTTTTTAATTTTATTTATTTATTTTTTTTTTCTTTATCAAATTGTTGTGGCTTTTTTTCTATTAGCATTAATACTCTTGCTCTATAATTGTCGAGGATCGATCGTCTTATGATCTCGATGACCATTTGATCGACCTCGATTAAGCAGCATCGGCCTCGGATAATCTCCGTGTAAAAACGACCTAAGCCGTACTTGCGTGGCGCCAAGTTTTTCTCGGCAGTCACCGACGACATAAAACCCGAGCAGCAGCTTAAAAACATAAACAACAAAATTTAAACAAAAAATAAATAGTGAATTAAAATTTATTAAATTTTATAAGTTGAAGAAATAAGAACAATTAAAATAAACACAAAGTGTAAACCAACAAGAACAATTTAAACAGACACATCAGTATAAACAAACAAGAACAATCACACAAACACAAAGTTAAACAAGTAAAATCAAACCAAACGAAAAAAAACAACCTTTAAAACCAACCGAAATACAAACACTGAATTAAAACTGAGCCGATCTTTGGCATTAATAAATTCTACCTTTTTATTAAACTCAATTGTATCGTCTGCTTCTTTACAAGAAACCTAATGCAAGTAAGTACATTCAATCCCTTTGAACTTAATTAATTGTCGCTGATAAAAGACACCCCCACCATTGTACCATCCACATATTTATTACATTTCGTGTAATAAATAATTTGAGTTGTCTGCTTCGGTTACGCCAAGTAGAAACAACAATTTTCCAATTTACGATTGGGAATTTGTTTAATAATTATAAGATATATTCTTGTTAAGCAGGATTTCAATAAATAAATACATTTTTTTTTTATTTTACCAACTTTAACACGTGCTCATGAATTTCCCATGTCCATGATTCTGTTCATATTCGAGACACACTCCAATGTAGTGCAATAAACCACCGCACGATCTTAAGACACACTCTAATACAATACCCTTATAACCTCACACCCCATAAATTATTATTTTTAAATATCAGCGCTTTGAAAAAATTTTCCACAACAAATATTTCCAACATCAAGTACACAGTAAGTCTGTCTGCCTATTGATTTACATGCATACATATCCACAAAAACTAAATCACATCTCTCTCAAGTGCATCTACACAGTAAGTCCGTCTATCGATCACAGCTAAAGAAAGGCTTTAACAATGTACCCAACACTTGTGCATTGCTCCTCCAACATTTTTTCGAAATTCTTAGCTTTATGGCTTTTTTGAAAATTAAAATCATAAATACCCATATAAAATAACAATTTGTTGGGTTATGGCATGCTCCCAAGTTTTTATTGGAGGCGACATATAGGGGATAGTTTTTACATGAAATTGTTTACTGGGTTATGGCATGCACCGAACTTTGTATGGAGAAGTTGCATTAGTAGCGGCAGTTTTTTTTAATTTTGTTTATTGCTAAATTTAATTGTTTGTTTGCGGTAACTTGTATTAAGAATGGAAAAGTAAGTTAAAAATATTATTTAAAAGAAATAACATACATATAAAATATTTATTTTCCCAGTAAATAGAAAATTTAATTTAATAATATAAAATAACTTCCTTTAGTGCTGGTTCACACACGTCAAGTTTGACTCGTCAAGTCCTGAGCATTTAGGAGAGAAGGGAAAAGAGAAGGCCATTTCTTTTCCCCTCTCTCCTATAAACTCAAGACTTGACGAGACAAACTTGACGTGTGTGAACTTACTTTTCGTTGTTTATGTTATAGTTTGTTTGTTTTTAGTGCTTTGACAGCTGGTGATGGAAAAAACCGATAAAAATTAGAGATCACATTGATTTTAAAGTAATCCACAGGGTAATAAAAATGTAATTATGTACAAATGAGATAATCCGCAAAAAAAATTTTTATGATGAATTATGTAATTTGGGTTACATTTAGGCTCTGAAATATATAAATGAGAGAGTGAATTACAAAAAACGCTGTCGTGCCAACATGGTATAAGTCTGTTTTTGCCGTCGCGGCACCACTTGCAGGAGCCGCAATACTTGCAGCTGCGGTAACACTTGTACCTTGTACATTTGTTCCTAGAGACAGTTTAATATTTTTTAATGTATCACTATCCCCCGTTTTTGTAAACACCGAAGGTGAAAGGGAACGAGTGCGAATGATTTGCTTAGCCGTTAGGTAGTTATTATTGTTTTCTTGTGTTGTATTTATTTCAGCATTGCATTCTTTAGCATTAACTGTTACATATGCATTTCTTTTATTTAGTTTAATTGTTGTTTCGTTGGTGTTACTCATACAAAAAGTTGTTTTTGTTATTCACTTTTTTGCTGTGCTTTTAATATTTTTATTTTTTTTATTATATTTACAATATTTGGAACGCAAACGGCATCCGCCAACATAAAAATGAACTAGAATACTTTCTCAAAAATAAACAAATTGATGTTATGATGGTTTCTGAAACTCATCTGACCTCAAGAAATACGTTTAAAATCAATGGCTACATACTATATGATACCAAGGACCCTCGAGATAGAGCTTGTGGAGGTTCTGCCATTTTGATAAAAACCCGAGTCAAACACTACTTAATGTGTGATCATCGTGAGGATTATCTGCAAGCAACAAATATTCGTGTTGAAGAGCTTAATCGAAACATAGTAATTTCATCTTTATACTCTCCACCTAGATTTTCAATATCAGAAAGCCAATATTGTGAATATTATAAATCCCTAGGACCCTGTTTCCTGGCCGCTGGCGATTATAACGCTAAACATACCTTCTGGGGGTCACGACTTATAACACCAAAGGGTCGTGTTTTGTTTAATACAATCTCTAAATTGAATTTAAATGTTGTCGCGAGCGGACAACCAACATATTGGCCTGCTGATCCACAAAAAATTCCAGATGTCATCGATTTCGGCGTGGTTAAAAACATCCCCACAGAAACGATTCACGTAGAAGCCTCATTAGAATTATCCTCTGATCACACACCTACAATTGTTACTATAACAAACACCAATATAATTGTATCTCCCTCTAGTTACATAGCGACGTCAGCTACACAAATAAATTGGTTAAAATATAAAAAATATCTCAGTACTCATTGCACAGAAAATATTCCGCTTAGCACACCGGAGAATGTAGATCTCTCTATTGCCAATTTTGACAGTTATCTTAAACTAGCGGTTCAACATTCCTGCAAAACCCTCAAAAAAACTTATAATAATAAAATATATTCTACAGATGTCGAGCGCCTCTTGAATGAAAAAAGGAGAGTGCGAAGAGAGTGGCAATTCACAGATCCCCCCAACTTAAGAACTTATTAAAAGAGTGCACAAAAAAGCTAAGAAAATTACTACAGTCTCGGAAAACGGCTTCCGTGGAAAAATATCTTAAGGACCTGGATGCAACACCACAATCAGACTACTCATTATGGCGTGCAGCCAGAAATCTAAAAAGGCCAGTTATCACGAAACCACCATTAAGAAACCTGAATGGAAGTTGGGCAAGAAATGATAATGAGAAAGGAAACCTGTTTGTAAATCATTTGAAAAACGTATTTACCCCAAATATATCTGAAGACATAGCGGACGAGTTACCACCTGTTGCTGCTAGAGCAGCTGTTCCCCTAAGATTTGAGATGAGAGAAATCGAAAAGGCTATTTGTAACTTAAACCCCAAGAAAGCCCCTGGTTTTGATAAGATAAGCAACAAAATGCTTTTGGAGCTACCTCGAATAGCAAAGAAAATTATTCTTTATATTTTTAATGCTATTTTACGCCTTGAATACTACCCTCAAGAATGGAAGGTCTCCTTAGTAAAGATGATACCAAAGCCAGGAAAAGATCACACAAAAGTTGAGTCATATAGGCCTATTAGCTTATTGTCTAATATATCAAAGCTGTTTGAGAAGCTCTTAGCGTCAAAATTAACCCCAATTTTAAATGATAATGGGTGTATACCTAACCATCAATTCGGTTTCAGAAGAGAACATAGCACAATTGAACAAACCCATCGAATAGTAAACGCCATAAGAAAAGCCTTTGAAGAAAGAAAATATTGCTCCGCTCTCTTCATCGATGTTTCTCAAGCTTTTGATAAAGTCTGGCATGTAGGCTTGTTACATAAATTGAAGCTAAACCTACCGGTTAACACACACAAGCTGCTAGAAAGCTACTTGGTCGGTCGAAAATTTATTATTAAAGAAGGTGATTTTGTAAGTTCTCCTCAGCCAATTGAAGCTGGAGTCCCTCAGGGAAGCATCCTGGGCCCACTTTTTTACTTAATATATACCTCAGACATGCCAACAAACAATTACACCCTAACCTCAACTTTTGCTGATGATACAGCTTTTCTAAGCGTACACGAGAACAGTCGTGAAACATCTCGATACCTGCAGGATCATATATTTCAGCTCGAACTATGGTTAAAGCAATGGAGGATAAAGGTCAATGAGCAAAAATGCGTACATATAACATTCACTTTGCGTCGGGAAACATGCTCCCCTATTAAAATCAATAATCAACTAGTGCCTCAACAATTGCATGTAAAATATCTCGGTATTCATCTAGATCGGCGTTTAACATGGAAATGCCATATAGAAGCAAAATTAACCCAAATGAAACTAAAAGCAATTCAAATTAACTGGCTTATTGGAAGAAATTCAGTTCTTAGTCTCGATTGCAAACTACTACTTTACAACGCTATTTTAAAGCCAATATGGTGCTACGGTATTCAACTATGGGGCACTGCCTCGGCTTCAAATATCGAAAAAATTAAAAGGCGCCAAAATAAACTTCTTCGAATAATCACAGCTGCCCCTTGGTATGTTAAAAACTCAAATATCCACAAGGATCTCAATGTGCCACTGGTAAGGACTATTATTACGAAGTATGCGGTAAAATATTTAAAAAGGCTAGAGTTGCACCCTAATCCACTAGCTCGAAATATTTTAAATGATAGTGGCCACACTCGCTTAAGAAGAAGAGACACTGCAGCACTTACCCATTAAGATGAGCGATTAACACCTACATATGTGAACAGAACCCGTGATGAAGAAAATTTTTGTCTGGCACTGGCAGGACATAAAATAAATTTTTAGGATAAGATTTGATTAATTATTGTTAGTTCATATTTAATATATGAAGATTCAATAAATAAATAATGAAAAAAAAAAAAAAAAAAAAAATATTTACAATACCACCAAAATATGAATTTTAAACTCAAATGTTTTTGCGTATGTATGTATATATTTTTTTTCTTTATTTCATTTTTTCGTTTTTTATAATTGCTCACTTTTATGTTAAATAATTTATTTTAAAATGATTTATGTCTTGCGCCCATTCGCTTTATATTTATATTCCAAAATCAAATGTAATTTCTAAATAATTAAAATCGTATGCGAGGTTAAGAATACACGTCCGTATTACAACCAAGCACAAATCGAATAAATCTTTTTAAATATTAATTATCAATAACACTATAATTTTTATAATAAAAAAATTACTCTACTGAAGTTTAGTTATTTTTAACTTGAATTCAAATTCAATATTCCTATCGATATCTGCAATATTTTATTTTGAGTATTGATATCGTATCGGCAAAAAGGCTTATCATTACCTCCCTAATTTAAATTTTTATTTATTTTTATATTTATTTAATACTTACTTGAGTTTGAGATAGACAAATACATTCCAGAGGACATGACTTTGCTGCTTCAATCAAACATTTATTCCACATACAAGCAAGTATTATAATGTTCACTTTTAATTGCCATGTGTTTAACATAATTCTTTCAAACAGCTTGTTATTATTTTTAGACTATAATGTTTGTTTGTTTGCAATTTACTTTTTAAACACTATATTAAATTTTGTGCAAATTGTTAAATTTTTTATGTATGTTGTAGAATAAAATTCTTATTGTAATACCAAATCTAATTGATATTCGTATTTGACAGAACAAGTATCAGCAAGTATTCAGATTATCATAAAAAAAATGTTTTTTTAACAGAGATGTTTTTGGTGCATCCGGAAACTACGTAAAATATTTAGGATTTATGAGTATTTATCCAGAATATATTTCTGTGCAGTAGTAACACTAATACTATGTTCACACTTGGGTTCTTAAACGCATATAAGCAACTCGATTAAGGTCTAATCACATCAAAATCGAGATGATTACCTATACATTAAGTTGATGTGTTAATCACTTCAAATTGACATGATTACAACTAAATCACTTCATGAATCACATAGAATCCACTGAACATGGCTGAAAATGAGTACAATATAGCATCGGTTATCATGAGCGTATACAACAGGCCATGATTTCTGTTTAATATTTTTATTTTTTTCCTTAAATATTTTATAAATTTTCACAATTTCATCATTAAAATGATTAAAATTATCTACTGATAACTTTATAAAAGTATTTTTATCAATTAATAATTTAAAGAAATACAAATTTGTTTGTTGTGTTTTTTTCTTAATCATCTGTCATCTTAATCATCTCAAATGTAATGTGAACGGCGCACACTGGGGATTTTTGTATGGAGGTGAGGAAAAAATATATTTCTCAAAAAATGTAATGATTTCATCACAAATTTAGTTTTATTTATATAGAAATACACAAAAGTAATCAAAATAAAGAAAGTTAGAGAAATGTATATCGTTGCAATGTAAAAAGAAAAGCATTTGAAGAAAAAAATATTGCTCAGCACTCTTCATCGATGTTTCGCAAGCTTTTGATAAAGTCTGGCATGAAGGCTTACTACATAAATTGAAGCAAAATTTACCAGCAAACACTTACAAACTGTTAGTCGGCCGGCAATTTATTAATAAAGAAGAAGATTTCTTAAGTTCACATCAGCCAATTGGCGCTGGAGTTCCACAAGGCAGCATCCTCGGCCCTCTTTTATACTTAATTTATAATTCGGACATGCCAACAAACAACTACACCCAAACTTCAACATTTGGAGACGATACAGCTTTTCTAAGGGTACACGAAAACAGTTATGAAGCATCTGGTTATTTACAGGATCATATATTTCAACTAGAAATATGACAATGGAGGATAATGGAAAATGAGCAAAATTGCGTACATATAACATTCACCTTGCGCCGGGAATCTTGCCCCCCTATTACGATCAATAATCAAATAATTCCTCAACATTCGCATGTAAAATATCTCGGTTTACATCTGGATCGGCGATTAACGTGGAAATGCCATATAGAGGCAAAATTAACTCAAATGAAACTAAAAGCCATTCAAATTCATTGGCTTATTGGAAGCAATTCTGTCCTTAGTCTCGATTGCAAGCTTCTACTTTACAACTCTATCTCAAAGCCTATCTGGTGCTACGGTATTCAACTATGGGGCACCGCCTCGGCCTTAAATATCGAAAAAATTCAAAGACGTCAAAATAAACTTCTTCCAATAATCACAGCAGCTCCCTGGTACGTTAAAAACTCAAATATTCATAAGGATCTCAATGTGTCATTAGTAAAAACTATGATTACAAAATATGCAGTAAAATATTTGAAAAGGCTTAAACAACACCCAAATCCACTAGCTCGAAATATTTTAAATCATGGCGGCCACACTCGCTTAAGAAGAAGAGACTCTGCAGCACTTACCCATCTAGAAGAGCGATAAGCACCTATATACATATGTGAACAGAACCCGTGAAGAAAAAACAAGTAAGAGTGCTATATTCGGCTATGCCGAATCTTAAATACCCTTCACCATGGTGAGATAAGAACAAGAAGTTTTTAAAAAGAATACCTATGACAAAATCAAAAAATGTATGTATATAACTAAGTCCGTTTCCTCTTTTGACAAAGTTGATGTTTAAAATTCGTTATATAAGTTTTAATTATATTTAATCTTAAAATCGTGTATAAAAAAATTTAATAAAAATAAAAAAAAAATTTATTTTGGAGACTTGAACTCGCAATCTTACGAGCCTTAGGCGAGAACTTAGACAACTCAACTACGAACGGTTTTATTGAAGAAGCGTTAAATTAAAATATATTGAGAGAATTTTATGAACATACATACATGTGTATGCGTAAAAAACACATTAAAATCCACCACTTGTGGTAAAGATTATAAAAAAAAACAACAAAAAAAAACCGCAACCAAGAGAAATGCAAGAAGAGATCAACGTAGCAACAGCTTATTAGACGAAACACAATAACAACAATTACTACAGCAATAAGAGATAAAAATAAAATGCAACAACAACAATTACGAAAGCAATGCCTTTATACATAAATAACTTTTGCTCATTCATACATACTCATGTGCATACATATGTATGGCTTTGCAATAGCTAGGTTAACCTACTAGTTAGTATGGATTTATTTAAATTACATACAACTTTTTATGTACATATGTAGGTACGTATATGCTTGCCGAAATAAAATAAAACACTGTGTCATTACCAATAAAATTAAAATATCGAAAAGCTTTATACCTAAGTAATTTTAAAATCGTTTTTAGGACATAAACAAATTAAATAAAAAAAAAAAACAAATAGGTATAGAATATGATTTTTGTTTTACATGTAAGTTAAGCGAACGATTAATATTTACATTGTCAAAAAAATCAAAAACTGCTGAATTATTTTAAAATCGTTTATAGAATATAAAAAAAGTTAAAAAAAAATTTTTTTGAAAAGGTGGATGACGGATTTGAACCCCGGCAGCTACTAACAACGCTGTTTTCAGAAACCGCCCAGACAACTCATCCATTAACACTTATGCTAATAAAGAATTAAAGTAGAATATATTCCGTCACTTTGTTTGTTTAATATGTAGGTATGTACGTATTTTTCAATTAAGCGACCAATCATGTACAAACATGTGTGTGTTTGATATGCCTAACATTCAACACGTTCAAATAAAAGCACAAACAAAAAAAAACAACAACCACAAGGGATTTTTGGAAAATATAGAGGTAGTTGTGGTTTTTTGCTCATAACTCAGCCATTTTTTAACCGATATGACAGATTTATATACCGACGTGTTTAAGAAGGAATTTACCATTTACTTATGTTATAAAGCTTGGACTCGGGGAGATCTATGGTTCCCGAAAGTGGGTATTTAAAAAAAAAAAATTAATTTTGGTCATAACTTTTTTGTATCTGAACCGATTTTTCTGAATTTTTTATAAAATATGTTCTACTAAAACTTTTCGATATTTTGGTATATAAGTCATATCCATACGACATATGGCAGCCCTAAAATTTAGGTTTTTATACAATTTTTAATTTTTTTTGTACGGGAGGTACCACGCCCACTTCTCCAATCCCGCCCACATTTTGTAGGATCGTGTGTATGGGCTACCTAAATGTGTGTACCTAATTTGGAAGCTTTGGCTTTTGCCGTCCCCCAGATATACAGCAAAAAGTAATAAAATTACAACAACCACAAGGGATTTTTGGAAAATATTAGAGGTAGTCGTGGTTTTTTGCTCATAACTCAGCCATTTGTGGATCGATCTTGCTGAATTTCAATAGCAACCGATGGTAGACTATATGTGACACAAATGTAAAACAACCTAGCCGCTATCATGTCTGGAGTCTCCGGAAAACACATATCAAACGTAAGACGGACAGACGGACAGACGGACGGATATCGTTAAATCAACTTCTCTCCCCATAAGGACCCAGAATATATATACTTTATAGGGTCTAAGATGAATATTGTAGAAATTACAAACGGAATGACAAACTTATGTATACCCTTTTCCACCTGAGGTGAAGGGTATAAAAAAACAACAACCACAAGGGATTTTTGGAAAATATTAGAGGTAGTTGTGGTTTTTTGCTCATAACTCAGCCATTTTTTAACCGATTTGACATATTTATATACCGACGTGTTTAAGAAGGAATTTACCATTTACTTATGTTATAAAGCTTGGACTCGGGGAGATCTATGGTTCCCGAAAGTGGGTATTTAAAAAAAAAAATTAATTTTGGTCATAACTTTTTTGTATCTGAACCGATTTTTCTGAATTTTTTATAAAATATGTTCTACTAAAACTTTTCGATATTTTGGTATATAAGTCATATCCATAGGACATATGGCAGCCCTAAAATTTAGGTTTGTATACAATTTTTAATTTTTTTTGTACGAGAGGTACCACGCCCACTTCTCCAATCCCGCCCACATTTTGTAGGATCGTGTGTATGGGCTACCTAAATGTGTGTACCTAATTTGGAAGCTTTGGCTTTTGCCGTCCCCCAGATATACAGCAAAAAGTAATAAAATTACAACAACCACAAGGGATTTTTGGAAAATATTAGAGGTAGTCGTGGTTTTTTGCTCATAACTCAGCCATTTGTGGATCGATCTTGCTGAATTTCAATAGCAACCGATGGTAGACTATATGCGACACAAATGTAAAACAACCTAGCCGCTATCATGTCTGGAGTCTCCGGAAAACACATATCAAACGTAAGACGGACAGACGGACAGACGGACGGATATCGTTAAATCAACTTCTCTCCCCATAAGGACCCAGAATATATATACTTTATAGGGTCTAAGATGAATATTGTAGAAATTACAAACGGAATGACAAACTTATGTATACCCTTTTCCACCTGAGGTGAAGGGTATAAAAAATATTCAATGAAAACAAAATAAAATACTCAATCTACAGTACTTTTCGCTTATAGTCCACTACTATAGTTGCACAACTTTTGTGGACTATAAGCGAATTTGGACTATAACCGATTTTTTTATAAGCCATTTAATGGCTTATAAGTGTATAATCCACATTTTGGACTTTATAAAAATTATTTTCTTCAATAAAACTGCTCTTTTTTAAACAAAACAAAAGTTTATTTAAAACATAACCAAATTCTGATTTAATTTAAATAAATAGTTAAAACAAAAAATAATACAATAAAAACAAAAATGGTCAGATGAAGACACCATGTTATGAAATATAAATTGCGAAATTTGGTATTTATAATAGTTACCAGAAATGTAAATAAAAACATGTTACAAGTTGATTAAAAAAATATTAAAAACAGAGTGGACTATAAGCGAACATTTTTGCATAAAGAATTATATTCGTATGCTAAGAAAATGTGGCTTTTAAACGAAAATGGACTACATGCGAAATGGACCTTAGGACAAATAATTTGTATGAAATTCGAAAAAATCTGCATGTGAATATGACAGTTTTGGCTTATATCCGTTTTTGGCCTTTAAGCGGAATGGACTATAAGCGAAAAGTACTTATATATATAAAAATGAAAAATGTTTGTATGTTTGTGTGTTTGTGTGTTTGTTTGTTTGTTTGTTTGTTTGTTTGTTTGTTTGTTTGTTTGTTTGTTTGTTTGTTTGTTTGTTTGTTTGTTTGTTTGTTTGTTTGTTTGTTTGTTTGTTTGTTTGTTTGTTTGTTTGTTTGTTTGTTTGTTTGTTTGTTTGTTTGTTTGTTTGTTTGTTTGTTTGTTTGTTTGTTTGTTTGTTTGTTTGTTTGTTTGTTTGTTTGTTTGTTTGTTTGTTTGTTTGTTTGTTTGTTTGTTTGTTTGTTTGTTTGTTTGTTTGTTTGTTTGTTTGTTTGTTTGTTTGTTTGTTTGTTTGTTTGTTTGTTTGTTTGTTTGTTTGTTTGTTTGTTTGTTTGTTTGTTTGTTTGTTTGTTTGTTTGTTTGTTTGTTTGTTTGTTTGTTTGTTTGTTTGTTTGTTTGTTTGTTTGTTTGTTTGTTTGTTTGTTGGCTTATAGACTCCGAAACTACTGAACCGATTTTCTTGAAATTTTTACAGTAACATCACGTGAGCCCTAAAAATAAAATAGGCTACTTATTTTTTCGATAGGGGCAGAGGAATTGGTACCCCCCATAGGATGCCAATATTTATTATCGCATATCTTAAGAGCCGCTGGCGGCATTTTGCTGAACTTTTTGTAGTAGGATCTTCTGAGCCCCGAAATTGAAATAAAATAGCAGCGGGGGTATTTGAATCCCCCATAGGACGGCAATGTTTAACATCGCATATCTTAAGAACTGTTATAGTGAGAATGTTCAAACTTTCTAGAAGTCACTCTTATGGTATACAACACTTTTGAAAATAAAAATAAAACGGGTAGGGGAGGGGGGGGAACCTCCCAAAGGATGCATATATTAAATATCGCTTAACTGAAGAACTATTAAAGGGGGAGTCTTCAAACGTGGTTAAAGCTACTACTATGGCAAACTATAAATTTCAGTATAAAAATGGGCGGGGTAAACAGGGGAGGAGCAGTACCCCTCATAGATAGAAATATAAATAAGAGCCACTGCACGCATTTTGTTGAAGTTTTGGTAGTAGGATCTTCTGAGCCCCGAAATTGAAATAAAGTAGCAGCGGGGGAAGTGGTTTTCCCCATAGGACGCCAATGTTTACCATCGCATATCTTAAGAACTGTAATAGTGAGAATGTTCAAACTTTCTAGAAGTCACTCTTATGGTATACTTCACTTTTGAAAATAAAAATAAAGCGGGTAGGCGCAGGGGGGGAAATACCTCCCATAGGATGCATACATTAAATATCGCTCAACTGAAGAACTATTAAAGGGAGAGTCTTCAAACGTAGTTAAAGCTACTATTATGGTAAACTATAAATTTCAATATAGAAATGGGCGGGGTAGCCAGAGGATGAGCAGTACACCTCATAGAAGACATATAAATAAGAGCAACTGCACGCATTTTGTTGAACTTCTGGTAGTAGGATCTTCTGAGCCCCAAAATTGGAATAAAATAGCAGCGGAGGAAGTGATGCCCATCATTTAATATCGCATATCTTAAGAACTGTAATAGTGAGAATGTTCAAACTTTCTAGAAGTCACTCTTATGGTATACTACACTTTTGAAAATAAAAATAAAGCGGGTAGGCGCAGGGGGGAACTACCTTACATAGGATGTATATATTAAATATCTCTCAACCGATAAAGTGGTTAAAGCAGTGTAGCGAAGCGCACCGGGTTAAGCTAGTTGATTTATAAAGAACAAAATAAAAATTAATCACTGTCTTATGAGTCCATAGTGGCTGCTGTCGTAAGTCGGCCTTCTCTCACAAAAAATTGGTTCAATGTTGGCAATTTCTAGAAAAAAAAAAGAAAATTCCAAAACAAAATTCAAGACTCAACCTCAAAACAACGCAACTTCGAAAATCTAACGACGCACAATAAATAAGTACAAATTCAGCAGCGATGCAACTTCGAAAAACGCAACGACGCCAAGCGAGAATTTTGTGTATATATTCTGTAAAAAAACAAAGGAATTTTCATTTCTTTTATATAAATTAACTAACAAAAAATTAACTATATATTCCGTAAGAACAAATGAATATTCAGTTATCTATATATATAAAAATGAAAAATGTTTGTATGTTTGTGTGTTTGTGTGTTTGTTTGTTTGTTTGTTGGCTTATAGACTCCGAAACTACTGAACCGATTTTCTTGAAATTTTTACAGTAACATCACGTGAGCCCTAAAAATAAAATAGGCTACTTATTTTTTCGATAGGGGCAGGGGAATTGGTACCCCCCATAGGATGCCAATATTTATTATCGCATATCTTAAGAGCCGCTGGCGGCATTTTGTTGAACTTTTTGTAGTAGGATCTTCTGAGCCCCGAAATTGAAATAAAATAGCAGCGGGGGAAGTGTTTCCCCCCATAGGACGCCAATGCTTAATATCGCATATCTTATGAACTGTTATAGTGAGAATGTTCAAACTTTGTGGAAGTCACTCTTATGGTATACTACACTTTTGAAAATAAAATTAAGCGGGTAGGGGAGGGGAGGGGGGAAAAACCTCCCATAGGATGCATATATTAAATATCGCTTAACTGAAGAACTATTAAAGGGGGAGTCTTCAAACGTGGTTAAAGCTACTACTATGGCAAACTATAAATTTCAGTAAAAAAATGGGCGGGGTAAACAGGGGAGGAGCAGTACCCCTCATAGATAGAAATTTAAATAAGAGCCACTGCACGCATTTTGTTGAACTTTTGGTAGTAGGATCTTCTGAGCCCCGAAATTGAAATAAAGTAGCAGCGGGGGAAGTGGTTTTCCCCATAGGACGCCAATGTTTACCATCGCATATCTTAAGAACTGTAATAGTGAGAATGTTCAAACTTTCTAGAAGTCACTCTTATGGTATACTTCACTTTTGAAAATAAAAATAAAGCGGGTAGGCGCAGGGGGGGAATTACCTCCCATAGGATGCATACATTAAATATCGCTTAACTGAAGAACTATTAAAGGGAGAGTCTTCAAACGTGGTTAAAGCCACTATTATAGTAAACTATAAATTTCAATATAAAAATGTGCGGGGTAGACAGGGGAGCAGCAGTACCCCTCAAAGAAGACATATAAATAAGAGCAACTGCACGCATTTTTTTGAACTTTTGGTAGTAGGATCTTCTGAGCCCCAAAATTGGAATAAAATAGCAGCGGAGGAAGTGATGCCTATCATAGAACTGTTATAGTGGGAATGTTCAAACTTTCTAGAAGTCACTCTTATGGTATACTACACTTTTGAAAATAAAAATAAAGCGGATAGGTGCAGGGGGGGAAATACCTCCCATAGGATGCATACATTAAATATCGCTCAACTGAAGAACTATTAAAGGGAGAGTCTTCAAACGTAGTTAAAGCTACTATTATGGTAAACTATAAATTTCAATATAGAAATGGGCGGGGTAGCCAGAGGATGAGCAGTACCCCTCATAGATAGAAATATTAATAAGAGCCGCTGCAAGCAATTTGTTGAACTTTTGGCAGTAGGATCTTCTGAGCCCCAAAATTGAAATAAAATAGCAGCGGAGAAGTGTTACCCACCATAGGACGCCAATGTTTAATATCGGATATCTTAAAAACTGTTATAGTGAGAAAGTTCAAACTTTGTAGAAGTCACTCTTATGGTATACTTCACTTTGAAAATATAAATAAAGCGGGTAGGCGCAGGGGGGAACTACCTTCCATAGGATGCATATATTAAATATCTCTCAACCGATAAAGTGGTTAAAGCAGTGTAGCAAAGCGCACCGGGTTAAGCTAGTTTTATATAATTTTACTACAAAAAATAAATTTTTAGTTATCTATAAAAAACGATTTGCTTGTGTAAGCAATTCCCATTTTCTATTTGTCCAAATTATTTAGTAAAATACATAAAATTTTTAAAGTAAAATAATTGCGAAATCATTCCAGCTGAATGGTGTCTTGTACAACAAAAGTATAGCAAACGTGTGTAGAAAACAGAGATGCCAACTATTCAATGGCAAAACGTGCCGACCGAACAGTCAAAAAGTGCTAAAAAGTGCTAAATTTAAAAATCAAAGATTGTTCTGTTTTAAATCCATTTATTATTGACTTTTGTACTTTTAACTCATTTAGATATATGTTTAAAAATATTTTATATAAATTTTAATGTTTAATAAAATCACTACTTAATAATTATATACAAATATTTACATTACAATATCTAAATTTCAATAAATAGAATTAAAAATATAAACAGTAATTTTCAAAAAGTGTTCAATTTTTTTTCTTCTTCTGGCCATATGTTGTATGTTTCTATTGCATTTATTTTTACAAAAATGGCGAAAACGATATGTATATCTGTTTAAGAAAGTGCAACATCGTTAATTGGCGCCATACATTTGTTACCTATGTTTTTTTTAGTCTCCAAATGGCGTACTAATGAAAATGTTTAGCTTGTATTATTGAATTGTAATATTTGCATAAAGCTTTCCGCGGATTTTTTGTTAGTTTAATCCGCTTTTTAAAAACAGGATTTGATTCCTAAGCCTTTCTATACTTTTGACCGTAGCAAAAAATTTTACACTTAAATTTACTGATAGATGTATAAAGTGTCAAACGTTCTTATATCACATTTGAAAAGAGCCCCTGTTAGTTCCTTTTTAAAAAACGAGCTAACGGGAAAAAACGAGCCAGGAGTAATTAAAAAGGGCCAAATATGGCCCCTTAATAGCTAAGTTGGCATCACCGCTAGAAAAACAAGCGAACAGTTGTCTGTCTGGTATTTTGTGGAAATTCGGCCCTTTTGTGCAGTAAACAAAAATTGCTGAATATAATAAAAATAAATTTTCAAAAAATTTTGTTATTCGTGCTTAATTCCCAGTTTTTATTATTGATAAAAACACTTGAAATTTATTGTTGGTGGGATAAGCTATTCCTATGCGCATTTCACTGGTTGCTTAGGCCAGATCATCAGGAAACTTCATCCATAAAGATTTTAGAAAAACTAAAGATATTAAACCAAATAAAACTGTTAAGCATATAAGAATTACAGCAACAGTTCTATTTGTTACAATATCAAAGTTTAAACAAAATCATCAACAATAAACAGTGAGTTCATCTCTCCTTACGTTCCCCACTGCAAGTGTTTTATTAAAAATAAAAATTGGGAAATTAAGCACGAATAACAAAATTATTTAAAATTAAATTTTGTATTCCCACGAAAATTATTTTGATAAAATTAAATAATTTTATTAATTTACAAGTCGAATTAATAACTTAAAATCTTAAAAAACAGTTTCAGATACGTATTCTAAAAACTAATTACAGATTTCAATCGGGCATTGACATACGACGAAGAGGATAAGCCAACAAAAAGGCTTCATTAGTAAGTTATCAACAATAAAAAAATTTTAAAAATTCACCTTTTTTTGGACTTTGGTTTTAGGGTATTCCGGGCAAGATTATCTGTAGTTTATCTGCAGACTATTGCGGCTCGTTGGAAAGGTAATAATTATAGGTATCGGAGAATTTCAGTTGGGAACATAAAGTCAGATTTTGTTGTTATTTAAATATAAACAGGAACAAAAATAGTGATAAATGGGTAATGTAATAAAAGTTTGGGCTCAACCCGGAGGTACTCGGAATTAAAAAAAAAAAAAATAAAATATGAATAATTATTTTTATCCCAAACCTCATATTTTTCAGTGCGAAAAATTTAACTTTTCAAAAAAATTTCCACTATGGCCACTATAATATGTATACACATCGTTCGCTCTGTTTGCATTTTCATTTTGCATTTGCCAATACGTGGTTTTAACGGATCATGGGGTTGAATTTTTGACAGTAAAAATTAAATGAACTTTTTGTTCAAAATAAATGAAAAATAAATAGACCGGGTTTTAGCTGAATTCTCATTTATTTTATATTAAAATTGCAGTTAATTTTTCGTACAGAATATTGTGAGTGTATGTCTTTATTATAAAATTTAAAAGTGTTTTGCTCTTACTGAACATTTCTTAATTTCCAGTAAATAGCCTCTTGTTGATCAAGTGAAATGAACATATTAGAACATAGATTCCAAATGTTAAAATTTGTCTACAATAATTTTGAAAAACTAGAGTAAATTTAAAAAGTACACACGCATGGCCAAATAAACTTAAATAGTTTTTAATAAATTTTCTTTTATACATTCAAATGAAGTCCCATTTGTAGAGACAATGTTTTTCAGCTTTATCCTGCCTTCAAGTTCCCTTTCCGATTAGCCTGGAGACAATAAAGGTGGTAAAAAAGAGTTTATTTTATAACAGCATTCCGCTCTCGATTTTCTTAAGGTATGTTCAGACAAATATTTGACAAAAAAATCCAAAAAAAAAGCGTGACCGATTAATTAATTTAACTTAAATTTTATTTTTAATAATTTCTATTGACTTACCATACTTTATTTGTAAGAAGATAATTGTATAATGTAATTTTAAAACTTTTTAAAAATGTTTGGTCTAGCCAAACCTTTTGCAAAAGCAAATAATTTTTTTATAAAACTAGTGGTTAAGTGTAGGACGTGAAATATTTAATAGGTGTGAACATAGCTTAAGTTTTTTTATTCTATTAAGATTCATTTATACTTATGAACACCAATATATGTACTTAATTGAAACCTTATCTTGGTAAACACAATTTTTAAAGACTATTAAATCTTTTATTTTTTATCACTTTGAAGTGTTTAAAATAAACAGCAATCCAAAAGTGAACTTTGCAAAATTAAATTGTATTTTATGTTTTAATTTATTTTGAATCTGAATACTTTGTTTATTAAATACGAAGATCAAAACAGTTTTAAATAGCATTAGTTGTTATCTTATTTTTTACGTATTGTTTGAAATGTTATGCGCAGTTTAAAAATGAAAAAGTTTCCGCAACCGTTACTGTTATTTATGAAATTGAAAAAGTTACTGAAATAGTTTTGCCTTGTTGTCATTTACAATGGAAAAATATTTCCTTAAAAATTAAGGGTAAATTTTATTTTGAGCTTTTCCTACCAATGTGGTTCCTTAAACACATGACTCTTTAATTTCCAATGAAAACTGCACACTCTTAAAAATATAAAACACTCTAAGAAGTAAGAGAGAAAGCTTTTAATTTAAACACAAACCTCGGTGTTGCCACTTTGTGGGTTATTACCCGAAAATGGTATAATTTTTTCTGTCGTGGGTAGAACGTGGGTAATTTCTTTAAGGTGTAAATCAGGTGCAATTTAAAATTTTATTTAAAGAGTTGTTCATATAATTGTAACATTGCTTATGTAATATTGGCTTCTTCGCAAAGATTTCCTGTTAAAAATTGAATACCAGAACGAGGAATTTGCCAAGTTATGACAGTTTTTTCAATGTGATTGGTGGTGTTGAGTGTAAAATAAAGTTGAATTTTAAATATTTAAAAATTAAATAGTAATATTGTTCTTAAACTTAGGACCCCGATGGATCCAAAAGTTACCGAGCGTTCTAGTACCCAAAAGTATTAAATGAGTGCACAAAACAGCCCAAACTCATTTTTCGGGTAGATTGGGTACATTTTTAATAATTTATCATACATTAATTTTTTTTACCAATAAAAGTGAACTAAAACAAGTAAGAGTGCTATATTCGGCTATGCCGAATCTTAAATACCCTTCACCATGGTGAGATAAAAACAAGAAGTTTTTAAAAAGAATATGACAAAATCAAAAAAATTATGTATATATCAAGTCTGTTTCCTCTTTTGCCAAAGTTGATGTTTGAAATTCGTTATATAAATTTTTATTTAATCTTAAAATCGTGTAAAAAAAATTTAATAAAAATAAAAAAAAAATTTATTGTTGAGACTTGAACTCGCAATCTTACGAGCCTTAAGCGAGAACTTAGACAACTCAGCTACGAACGGTTTTATTGAAGAAGCGTTAAATTAAAATATATTGAGAGAATTTTATGAAAATACATTATGTGTATGCGTAAAAAACACATTAAAATCCACCACTTCTGGTGAAGATTATAAAAAAAAAACAAAAAAACCAAGAGAAATGCAAGAAGAGATCAACGTAGCAACAGCTTATTAGACGAAACACAAAACCAACAATTACTACAGCAATGCCTAAAGGCATTGCAATAAGAGATAAAAATAAAATGCAACAACAACAATTACGAAAGCAATGCCTTTATAGTATAAATAACTTTTGCTCATTTATACATACTCATGTGCATACATATGTATGTCTTTGCAATAGCTAGGTTAACCTACTAGTTAGTATGGATTTAATTAAATTACATACAACTTTTTATGTACATATGGGCATTGACGTGTCGTGATATTTGTACACAAAATGTAAAAATATTAAATGAAGAAGTCAAATTTGTAAAAAGGGTTCTTATATATACAAAGTAATGAAGTAGCACTATATTCAGAAAAAAAATTACAGTAATCGACGCTAAGGTTTTGCAGATATAAGCAAAAATCTGCGCTGGCGTGACGTTAAAAAAACGGAAGTGGATTTTGACTTGCATAACAAACTGAATAAGACTGCAAATTGAGCAAGATATTTTGTATAAAACCTTTTTTAGTATACTTTGGACCAATACAGATTTATTTTTCAAGCTATAAAATTTATAAATCTTTGCTCCTTTTAAGGTAAATATGGGCATTTTCAGGAAAATGTCTACTTTTTTTAATGTAACGCCAGATTACAAATAAGGTTTTATTTTCGGACCATGTTGTTTAATCTTTATTCCTTTTGTTGCTAAATGTAGAGCTCGTTGCGCTTTACACCAAAATATAAAAAAGTAAACTGTACATATAAAATTTTTTGAGAAACAATTTAAAATATTTCTGGCGTTACGTTACAAAAAGTAGACTTTTCGCTGGAAATGCCCATATGTAGGTATACATATGCTTGCCAAAATAAAATAAAACACTGTGTCATTGCCAATAAAATGAAAATATCGAAAAGCTTTATAGGTAATTTTAAAATCGTTTTTAGGACGTAAACAAATTAAATAAAAAACAAGTAAGAGTGCTATATTCGGCTATGCCGAATCTTAAATACCCTTCACCATGGTGAGATAAGAACAAGAAGTTTTTAAAAAGAATACCTATGACAAAATCAAAATATGTATGTATATAACTAAGTCCGTTTCCTCTTTTGACCAAGTTGATGTTTGAAATTCGTTATATAAGTTTTAATTATATTTAATCTTAAAATCGTGTATAAAAAAATTTAATAAAAATAAAAAAAAATTATTTTGGAGAATTGAACTCGCAATCTTACGAGCCTTAAGCGAGAACTTAAACAACTCAGCTACAAACGGTTTTATTGAAGACGCGTTAAATTAAAATATATTGAGACAATTTTATGAACATACATACATGTGTATGCGTAAAAAACACATTAAAATCCACCACTTGTGGTAAAGATTATAAAAAAAACAACAAAAAAACCGCAACCAAGAGAAATGCAAGAAGAGATCAACGTAGCAACAGCTTATTAGACGAAACACAATAACAACAATTACTACAGCAATAAGAGATAAAAATAAAATGCAACAACAACAGTTACGAAAGAAATGCCTTTATACATTAATAACTTTTGCTCATTCATACATACTCATGTGCATACATATGTATGGCTTTGCAATAGCTAGGTTAACC
The DNA here is from genome assembly GCA_949318255.1 of Pollenia labialis. Classification (NCBI taxonomy): domain Eukaryota; kingdom Metazoa; phylum Arthropoda; class Insecta; order Diptera; family Polleniidae; genus Pollenia; species Pollenia labialis. The sequence continues at coordinate 33,287,634 of OX439142.1, read as the reverse complement.
TACTAGTTAATATGGATTTATTTAAATTACATACAATTTTTTATGCTTGCCGAAATAAAATAAAACACTGTGCCATTGCCAATAAAATGAAAATATCGAAAAGCTTTATACCTAAGTAATTTTAAAATCGTTTTTAGGACATAAACAAATTAAATAAAAAATAAAAAACAAATAGGTATAGAATATGATTTTTGTTTTACATGTAAGTTAAGCGAACGATTAATATTTACATTGTCAAAAAAATCAAAAATTGCTGAATTATTTTAAAATCGTTTATAGAATATAAAAAAAGTTAAAAAAAATTTTTTTTGAAAAGGTGGATGCCGGATTTGAACCCCGGCAGCTACTAACAACGCTGCTTTGAGCAACCGCCCAGACAACTGAGCCATTAACGCTTATGCAAATAAAGAATTAAAGTAGAATATATTCCTTCACTTTGTTTGTTTAATATGTAGGTATGTACGTATTTTTCAATTTAAGCGACCAATCATGTACAAACATGTGTGTGTTTGATATGCCTAACATTCAACACGTTCGAATAAAAGCACAAACAAAAAAACAACAACCACAAGAGATTTTTTGGAAATATTAGAGGTAGTCATGGTTTTTTGCTCATAACTCAGCCATTTTTTAACCGATTTGACAGATTTATATACCGACGTGTTTAAGAAGGAATTTACCATTTACTTGTGTTATAAAGCTTGGACTCGGGGAAATCTATGGTTCCCGAAAGTGGGTATTAAAAAAAAAAAAATTAATTTTGGTCATAACTTTTTTGTATCTGAACCGATTTTTCTGAGTTTTTTATAAAATATGTTCTACTAAAATTTTTCGATATTTTGGTATATAAGTCATATCCATAGGGAATATTGCAGCCCTAAAATTTAGGTTTTTATACAATTTTTAATTTTTTTTGTACGGGAGGTACCACGCCCACTTCTCCAATCCCGCCCACATTTTGTAGGATGGTGTGTATTGGCTACCTTAATGTGTATACCTAATTTGGAAACTTTGGCTTTTGTCGTTCCCCAGATATACAGCAAAAAGTAATAAAATTACAACAACCACAAGGGATTTTTGGAAAATATTAGAGGTAGTCGTGGTTTTTTGCTCATAACTCAGCCATTTGTGGATCGATCTTGCTGAATTTCAATAGCAACCGATGGTAGACTATATGTGACACAAATGTAAAACAACCTAGCCGCTATCATGTCTGGAGTCTCCGGAAAACACATATCAAACGTAAGACGGACAGACGGACGGATATCGTTAAATCAACTTCTCTCCCCATAAGGACCCAGAATATATATACTTTATAGGGTCTAAGATCAATATTGTAGAAATTACAAACGGAATGACAAACTTATATATACCCTTTTCCACCTGAGGTGAAGGGTATAACAAGTAAGAATGATATATTCGGCTGTGCCGAATCTTATATACCCTTCACCTTGGCGCAATAAGAACAAAAAATTATGTGAACACCATTCTTAAGATATAAATAATTATATTTTGTGCCACGCCCACTTATCCCAACCGTCAATTGGGAAATATGTTCTTCTAAAAATTGCTGATGTTTTGATACATAAGTCGTTTCCATAGGTCATATGGCAGCCCTAAAATGTAGAATTGTATAAAAATTTTGATGTTTTTTTAGCCCATTTTTGGAGTATTTTGCTAATAAATTTCCCATTATCTAACCGATTTGATTGTTTTATATACCGGCGTGTTAAGGAATAATTTATATACATTTATATACACTTGTATATATTTTAACAAACTTAATTATAAAAAATAAAAATGAGTAATTTTTGGGAATTCAGTATTTTGGTTATAACTCAGCCATTTTTTAACCGATTTGACAGAATTATATACCGACATGTTTAAAAAGAAATTTACCATTTAGCTGAGTTATAAAGCTTGGACTCGGGGAGATCTATGGTTCCCGAAAGTGGCTATTTAAAAAAAAAATTAATTTTGGTCATAACTTTTTTGTATCTGAACCGATTTTTCTGCATTTTTATAAAATATGTTCTACTAAAACATTCGGTATGATATTTCGGTATATAAGTCATATCGATAGGACATATGGCAGCCCTAAAATTAAGGGTTTTATACAATTTTTAATTTTTTTTTGTACGGGAGGTACCACGCCCACTTCTCCAATCCCGCCCACATTTTGTAGGATGGTGTGTATTGGCTACCTAAATGTGTGTACCTAATTTGGAAACTTTGGCTTTTGCCGTTCCCCAGATATACAGCAAAAAGTAATAAAATTTCAACAACCACAAGGGATTTTTGGAAAATATTAGAGGTAGTCGTGGTTTTTTTGGTCATAACGCAGCCATTTTTTAACCGATTTGACAGATTTATATACCGACGTGTTTAAGAAGGAATTTACCATTTACTTGAGTTATAAAGCTTGGACTCGGGGAGATCTATGGTTCCCGAAAGTGGGTATTTAAAAAAAAAATAAATTTTGGTCATAACTTTTTTGTATCTGAACCGACTTTTCTGAATTTTGTATAAAATATGTTCTTCTACCACGCCCACTTCTCCAATCCCGCCCACATTTTGTAGGATGGTGTGTATTGGCTACCTAAATGTGTGTACCTAATTTGGAAACTTTGGCTTTTGCCGTTCCCCAGATATACAGCAAAAAGTAATAAAATTTCAACAACCACAAGGGATTTTTGGAAAATATTAGAGGTAGTCGTGGTTTTTTGCTCATATCTCAGCCATTTGTGGATCGATCTTACTGAATTTCAATAGCAACCGATGGTAGACTATATGTGACATAAATGTAAAATAACCTAGCCGCTATCATGTCTGGAGTCTCCGGAAAACACATATTAAACGTAAGTCGGACAGACGGACGGTTATCGTTAAATCAACTTCTCTCCCCATAAGGACCCAGAATATATATACTTTATAGGTTCTAAGATCAATATTGTAGAAATTACATACTTATATATACCCTTTTCCACCTGAGGTGAAGGGTATAAAAATGAGAACGAGTTGCTTTTCAAACTGTGGCGGCAATCACACTGCAAATTATAGAGGCTGCCCTGTATACACTATCGTCAAGCAGTCGGCTGGACCGAACACTAATCCCCCTCAAATGCAGGTACCAAATCAAGTAAACACTAATGACATTCAGGCTCCGCAGCCAAGTAATAACAGAACCTCTTATGCTAATGCCCTAAAATCAAATCAAAAAAGTTAAAATTTGTATAAAAACCTAAATTTTAGGGCTGCCATATGTCCTATGGATATGACTTCTATACATATTTTTTAAAAAATTCAGAAAAATCGGTTCAGATACAAAAAAGTTATGACCAAAATTAATTTTTTTTTTTTAAATACCCACTTTCGGGAACCATAAATCTCCCCTAGTCCAAGCTTTATAACTCAAGTAAATGGTAAATTCCTTCTTAAACACATCGATATATAAATCTGTCAACTCGGTTAAAAAATGGCTGAGTTATGAGCAAAAAACCACGACTACCTCTAATATTTTCCAAAAATCCCTTGTGGTTGTTGTAATTTTATTACTTTTTGCTGTATATCTGGGGAACGGCAAAAGCCAAAGTTTCCAAATTAGGTACATACATTTAGGTAGCCAATACACACCATCCTACAAAATGTGGACGGGGTTGGAGAAGTGGGCGTGGTACCTCCCATAGATCTCCCCGAGTCCAAGATTTATAACTCAGCTAAATGGTAAATGTCTTTTTAAACACGTCGGTATATAATTCTGTCAAATCGGTTAAAAAATGGCTGAGTTATAACCAAAATACTGAATTCCCAAAAATTACTCATTTTTATTTTTTATAATTAAGTTTGTTAAAATATATACAAGTGTATATAAATGTAATTAAATTATTCCTTAACACGCCGGTATATAAACAATAAAATCGGTTAGATAATGGGCAATTTATTAGCAAAATACTCCAAAAATGGGCTAAAAAACATCAAAATTTTTATACAATCCTACATTTTAGGGCTTCCATATGACCTATTTTTAGTAGAACATATTTCCCAAAAAATTGGTTGTTAAAACACAACATCCGACATAACGTGGACGGTTTGGATAAGTGGGCGTGGCACAAAATATAATTATTTATATCTTAAGAATGGTGTTCACATAATTTTTTGTTCTTATTGCACCATGGTGAAGGGTATATAAGATTCGGCACAGCCGATTATAGCACTCTTACTTGTTTTTTATTTAATTTGTTTATGTCCTAAAAACGATTTTAAAATTACCTAGGTTGGTATAAAGCTTTTCGATATTTTCATTTTATTGGCAATGACACAGTGTTTTATTTTATTTCGGCAAGATATACCTACATTAGGGTGATAACTTTTTGCAATTTTTACAAATATTAAAAATACCACCGCATAGCCGTGTGGGGCATAAAAAAATATTAAAAAATATGCTGTCATTTTTCCTCTATCGTGAAAAAAGTTTCCGCACCGATCGGGTTAAAGTTTTGTTCTTATTTACATATTTATTTTTTTCCATTAAAACTGTTACACTTGCCTGTAGCTCGTTTCTGTATTTCTCGCATCGTAAGATTTCTTACATGAAGTGTGAAACAAAAAATTCCATCGTTTCTCGATTTGTGAGATAAAAGTGTTTCTGTATTTGGATGCGAAAACAGACACAACAAATTCTGTTTATACTGGAATATTTCCAGTAATTAAGTGTCAAATAAAAGCGAAACGTCAACAAAAGAAATAAATATAATAAAAACAGGGCTGCCAGATTTGACGAGTTATCGTCATCTTGATGATTTTTTGTTCCGATATTAACAAAGTGACGTTTTGATGATTTTTCTAAAAAGTGACGAAAGCAAAAACAAAATCAAAAATATTTTATAATTTTGTTGTTACTTTCTATAGAAATTCATCTTGAATTTTTAAATTTTAAACACTTCTATTTTGCGGCGTTGAAAATTGAAAAAAAAATAATATGAATGTCTGTAGAAAGCAACAACAAATTTATAAAATATATTTGATTTTATTTTTGCTTTTAATGAAATTGTTGGCGTTGCGTTTTACACTATAAGCCCCTTAGTCTTCGAAATAAGATAATTGTAAATATTTTTATATGTTTGTTTATTAGAAAAAAAGATATCTTTAGAAACAAGGCTGCTTAAATTTTTATATTTATCCCTATTGTGAAAATTGTCCTCGAAATTGTTTGTTTCTTCCCTAAAAAATGTATCGGCAAAAGCAAAATTTCGAGGGAAAGTAATGGACCGACTTGGCTTATTTTGAACATTTAACACTTCTTATATACATATACAAAATATGATTGATATTTGATATTCCTATCTTATATGTACACTTTTGTGCCAAAACCATTATTCCGGCAAGAAAGAAATTTGTTTGTCTCCCAGTAAAAACTTTTTCAAAATGGATAACTTCTTTCACTCGTTATTAAGTAGCTTTCTTCCATAATAACTTCGATAACTACTTTTTTCTGGATGTATTAAGATAAAAAATGACTTACTTTTGAATTTGTTCTTTTTGGCACAACCCTTGTACAATTCATTAGTTTTTCAGTAGAATTGTATGTAGTGCTTTTATGTGTTTCTGATTACTAAACATATTATTTTGTAGGCGAAGATTTTACTGGATCTTTAACCCGTTTATTTATGAACCGATTTTTTTAATTTTAACTACAAGGTATTCTACTTAGTCTATTTCAGGTAAAAAAGAAAAAGATTATAGGAATAGGTAAATTAAAGATTTATATCTCAATTATTAAATAATAATTATTAAATACCCATGAACTGAAACTATGTTTTTGTTTGATTATTTTTTAATAAAAGTCGAAACACATTTGTTTAAAATTGATTTTAAATTGCACGATTTTTAAAACAAAAAAGACGATCTTTTTTATTTTTTTCTCAGGAAATTGACGATTTTGACACAAATTTATCTGGCAGCACTGATTAAAACCAAAACAAGAAAAGGCTAACAAAAATTTAAACTATTGTATATTACAATTGTTTTTTGTTTATTTTCATCATATAAATTATGCATTTATCATTTATATTCCTTCTATTTTTTTTATTTATTTAAAAAAAAATAGTATATAAACATATTTTAAATTCAAAATATCTACATACATTTTGTTTTTCTCGCCACCAATTTCAAATGTGACTTATTTTGACAGTTCTTGAAAGAAACTTTTCGCAAAATATTGTTATAGAAACACTTTTTCCCGCATCCTTCCAATAATTGCTGGTAAATTATTAAAATGACAGATAATTCTCGCAACGGAAAGATACAGAAACACTTGTGCGAGAAAAACCATTTTTTGTTTCATTTTGCACTGTTTCTGTCCCGATTCACTGGTTTCATGCGGAAAATTTTACGATGCGAAAAATACAGAAACGGGCTACTGTTGTCTTAAATATCTAATAAGGTAGTGAAGTCTTTGTTATTACAAATCTGAAATTTCGCAAATTATTTCTGTTGGTTCTTAAAATGAAGTATAAAAAAAGTAAAATATCTGTTATAAAAAACTAAAAAATCTGGTCAATGAATTTTACAAAAAATAAAGATAGTATTGAAAAATTTAAATAAACACAAAAAGTCGAAATACCTTTAAGTGAGTTGAACAACATCCCAAAGGAAGAAATTATTATCGGAAGATTTATCGCTTTATGCAAGACAAATAAATATAAAGAGGAAAGGTATGTTAAAATGTCTAAGGAGTTAAATAATTTGTGGAACAAGCTAAATATAATAACCATGCGCGTGGATCTTATAAAAAGAAAAATTAGACGGTTGGTTCTATATTGTGAAAAAACCTTAAAATGCCCTAATAGTAGTAATTTTCAAGACAATTTTAATATAAGTTGCGAAGCAGCAAATTTACAATCTGAACCAGAATATAATCAACAAGTAACCTTTGATTCAGATTCTTCATTAATGTTTGATAGCGATCATGATGAACACGATGATGACGAAAACTTCATACCAACCGGACAGAATAATCCATCAAAATGTCGTTACAACCAGCGGTTACATTAGTAACAGAAGCAAAAGTTAGCACAAATAAAGCTGCTGCAATTTGTCAACATTTGGCTAAGTCTGGCATAACAATTTCGACTCCATTTTATAAAGTTTAATGTAAATGTGTAGTAAACTCAGATAGAAATTATTCCAACTTACTCGAACTGTACAAAGACCTGTTAGAGTCCCAGAGCATACCTGCCTCCTGGTTTTTGTGTACAGTGAGTTTAAAAAAAAAAAGACTTTTCACTTTTGTTTTTAAATTTTTATTTTTGCTGTCTGCAATTAGCTGCTAGACCTTGCTCAAATTGATTGACTTGATCCAGCGCTAATGCTCTGCTTTTATATATTTCTTTTATTTACAAAAGTTGTAATTTGATCTAATACTAAAATTAATAATTCTAAAACAATTTCTGAAATCAATAAACTCTTGAAAAACCATTTATGCTTTGCTTGCATTTTTTTCAAGGCCATGCATTATACACATGACACCCAAAAAGAATAATAATAATTAAAAAAAAAAAGTATTTCATTTATGTTTTGCCTTTATTTGTTTATTAAGCATTACTCATAATTTATTTGTGTGCGTCGTGTGGTGGTGTTACACAGGAAAAATTAATTGAAATATAAAAGTGACATTAAGTGTACACTTTACAATCTCAAGCCGGAATTTATAAAGCTGTAAAGAAATTATCGGAACAACGAGAAGAGCTTTACAAGAAAACATTAAAAAATAAGGATTGGTGCTTACACTTTGATGGAAAAAAAATTGGTAAAAAGGAAATTCAGGTAGTAGTCATTAATTATTCTCTTACAAAGATTAAATTAGCGGTGTTAGTACTTGAAAACGGAAATTCGCTAACAATTTTTAATGGCATAAAGGACACGTTAACTAAGTTCAACTTATGGTCGTCTATCAAAATGATAGTTTTTGATACAACAAGTGTCAATACGGGCAAGAAAAATGGCGTTGTGAGTTTACTCAAAAAACATTTTCAATTTATGTCATTGCCTCCTCCACAATATATTGGGTGTCAGCACCATGTTCTCTACCTGATATTGAGACATGTTATGGACGAGGTTTTGGATGGCAAAACATCATCTCCCAATATTGGATATCACTTTGTTGCGGATCTAGCGGAGAATTATGAAAATCTAAAATCTAGCTATAAGCAAAGTCAAGTGGTTCTTAAATTCTCAAAAATAAAATGGAGTGATGATATGGAGTTTTTATATTCACTTTGCCAATCCTTTAAATATTTCCAGAAAAATAACATATTTCCATATATAAATTTTAAATCTCTTCCATCAATTAGCAATGCCAGATGGAATTACAGAGCAATATTAGCTATTTTGGCATTTATCCTGCTTCCAAAGTATCAAGATGAGTTAAAATCTATTTGTGAATATGTTTGCGCTTCCTGGTTTGAAATTTGGTTTGGTGGTCATTGCTTCAACGAGAATGATTTTGAAGCATTAAGTAAATTTTTAAAAAACTTCACGAAAGCTAACGAATGCTTCTTAAGGCATTTGGTAATAGAACCGTCTAAAATTAAAGATCAACAGCGCAGCAACATATGCGCCGAGCGTGCGATTAAAGTGATGCAGGATATATATACACAATGTAAAACCATACGCACATTAAACTTAAAGTTTATATCTTATAATTCCTAGTAAATTTGTACAATAATGAAAAATCTTAATTTTTAAAAAATAAAAATTTAAAGCACTTTAGAAATCGCTTTCGGTGCGGAAACTTTTTTCACCGAATCAACCTAAAAAACAGTTTTTTATTATCAGAACAACATTCACCATATGGTACTGGAGTGGTATTTTGCACTCAAAAAAAAGTTATAACCCTAATATGCAAGTGTATATAAATGTATATAAATTATTCCTTAACACGCCGGTATATAAAACAATCAAATCGGTTAGATAATGGGCAATTTATTAGCAAAATACTCCAAAAATGGGCTAAAATACATCAACATTTTTATACAATCCTACATTTTAGGGCTGCCATATGACATATGGAAACGACTTATGTATTAAAACATCGGCAATTTTTAGTAGAACATATTTCCCAAAAAATTGGTTGTTAAAACATCCGACATAATGTGGACGGTTTGGATAAGTGGGCGTGGCACAAAATATAATTATTTATATCTTAAGAATGGTGTTCACATAATTTTTTGTTCTTATTGCACCATGTTGAAGGGTATATAAGATTCGGCACAGCCGAATATAGCACTCTTACTTGTTTTTAAATAAATTAGAAATTTTTAACCAATTTAAATATACTGAATATAAAACATTCAAACAAAAATGCTAAAAACAGCTGATTCCGTACAGAATGTGCGTTCAGTTTGGCACTTTGCTTAGGCAAATGACATTTGACGAAACTTGACGAAAAGTTTGATTAAGTACATTATAGTTGGCCACATATGTTTTATATGTATTCGCACTGTTGCTTAAGTCGGCTTAAGCTACATCATGCATGATATGGTTGGGCCTTAATAATTCAACATAACAGTTTGTATTCACACCATCACAGAAAGTATAAACACACACACACATGCAATAAAATTCAACCCCGATCTATTAAAAAGTATTATTGTTTAGAAATTTTTCAAACAACAATGAAGTGGTATAGGATGTCAACTTTTTTTCATAATACCTGCCATTTTTTATCACACATGCATTCACAATATTAGAATTTTACATATTACTTGAGTTTTTGACATGTATTAATACAAATTATAATAGTGTAAACTAGCCTTATAGCAAAGACTATAGATTTATAAAGATGTTGCACTTAGTACATTTGAAATTTTAAAAAATGTTGTTCTTCTTATAGATGAGGGGGGAAAGTAACAATAAAGCAAAAACTTCTTGCTCACATTCAGAGAACTAAAGAGAGCAAGAAACCACATGCATTAATACATACACATTTTTGCTGTTTTTGCCAGCCAATGTGTGTGTGTGTGCTTGTTTTTTGATTGAAACCGGTTTTTGGTATTTTTTTAATTGATTGCGTTTTATTTTCAAACAATTTATGTGCAAATAACCTACGTAAGAGCTTATGCGACCGATTGTGTAATTGTAGGGCAACAGTATTTATTTTATTTTTGTAAAACTTAAACTACATCGATTTGCACCGAATTATAATTCCATTTTTTAGATTATTTAATTATGCACTTACCATGTGTGTATTTATTTATATATCAAACGAATTTACTATGAGTATTTATTAATTTTACTTATGAGCTCTTTACAAGTTAAATTGTTTAAGATTTTAACTTTTTCAATATTTGATAATTTGTAGTTGTAAGTTTCCCATGTGGAATGCTTCCGTAATAATATAAGAACTAGTAGTAAATTGAGCATCTCCATCCTGTGTTTATAACATACGTCATTCTCCTCAAACCAAAAAGAATAAATTGAATTTTTGGTACAATTCACGCATTGCTCAACAATAAATTTTGTTATGCTTTTCATTTCTTTATTTTGTAAAAATATTTTTTCAAAGACCTTTATATCAATTTTACAAACTTCAAAAAATAAGTCAGAGGGAGCACACAAACCTCCAAATTCGGATTCTTTTTGACAATTTTTTGCATGAACAAACATTTCTGAAGGATATGACAAAATTTGCGCGGGTTTTTTATATCCATACGACATTTAACGCATGATATTCGTTGTGATATGTAACCAACAAAATATCGACTCGATGTTAATTCTATTGGCACATTGTTGGATGTAAAGCAATCGGCATCTTCATTAAAATATTCTTAATTTTCATTGTACATACATATATATCTGCGATTTCTATTTCAGGGGTGTGAGAACTCACTGATTGACGGAAAGGGACATTAAAATAGGGTTTAGGCTTTTGATTTCCTGAGATTAGAAATCACACTTAAAGAATTTTGTGTTATTCGATTCAGAATTTGCATAATGTGGATCAATCTATCCGAAATGCACTTTTATACGACTAGAAGAGAAATGTATGATAATATATCTAATAAAATTCCATATTATTTCCAGTCTAATAATAACTTTTATAATCTGAAAGCTTTATGGGCGATTTTTCAGATTTAAAAACTTGAATCGTATACTTTTACGAGTATTACCAAAAAAAATTAATATGTGTTGCAAAATTATATCTGATAAATAGAGCGCATGTTTTGACAATCCGTGTACGAGGCTATGTCATCAAAATACATAATTATTTGTCTGAATTTGTTGAATATTATTTAAGTTGCTGTAAAATATAACACTTTTTAAATAAATAAATAAAAATAAAATTATAATATGCGAACAATTTTAATAATATGGGTTTGATTTTATTGGATTTCATTCTATATATTGTATGTAGCGAAATCCACATATTTTTTTGTCCTATCCCGCGAAGCTCTTCGCTTGTCTGCAGGACAGAAACATTTCTAATTCTTATAATATTTGCTCATATAAGCTGGCTCATACAAGTTTAATGGTTACAATGTTTAGCTTTTTCAGTATGTTATCGATGATTTGTAGATATGTTTTTTAATATTTCTTATTTGTAACTGCCCGTCTACAACTGACATGACTTGCAGTTATAACTTAAAGTTATAAAAGCGTTGTTAAAAAATTTGCATTAACAACCGGGTTATAACATGAGAAAACTTCTAACATGATGAGTCTATACTTAACACTAACATCATATTAGTGTTTAAGTTACATGGGGTCTTTGCCTGACAATTTTTTGTCATAATAAATGTCAAACTTCATATAAAAAACAAACGCTGACAAAAATTTTAAAATTTTTTTTATATAGACTTTGACGTTTGGTAAGACAAAAAATTGTCAGGTGAAGATCCCATGTTAAGCATTTTATGTCAGTTGTAGACTGCATGTAATGCTTCCGAAATAATATAAGGACTAGTAAATTTAACATCTCCATACTGTGTTTAGGACATATGTAGATACGTACGCAAACCAAAAAGAATAAATTAAAATTTTGATACAATTTACGCGGAAGGAAGGAGCACACAAACTTCCAAAGCCTGAATCTGTTGCATAATTTGTGATAATAATTTGTTGTAATAATAAATAAAATTGAATTTTTCGGCGGAAACGATTCAATAATTTTTCAAATAATACAATTTTAAAAAAAAAAAGACGGAAGGAGCACACAAACTTCCAAAGCCTGAATCTGTTGCATAATTTGTGATAATAATTTGTTGTAATAATAAATAAAATTGAATTTTTCGGCGGAAACGATTCAATAATTTTTCAAATAATACAATTTTAAAAAAAAAAAATTTTAAACAAAAATAAATAAAATTGAAAGAAATTACGTTCATACACATCAAACTGGTGGCATATTTTTATAAAAATTAAAAGTATTTTGATTATCATCAAATTCACATTGAACCATGAGTTTTTTATTACTTATGTACATAATTACAAAATTGAGAGTTTGATGAGGCATGTTAATGTGTGGCCTTGTCGCTTTAGAAAACATAAAATATGTTTTATGAACAAAGCAGTTTATTCTTTCAGAAAAATTATTTTTTATATGCCTACAATTGTTTAAATTTAGACAATAACAGCATTTGAACTTCGGTGCACATTTGGTTTAACGTACCTATGTTATTTGCACATAAATGGGATGCAAACAAAACATCTTTTATTATTTAAATGTGTTTTCAACGAGAAAACGAGATTTCTTTTAGTTTGTTTGTATTTTTTTTAAATGCAATGTATACACATACATACACACACACGCGTGTGCACATACATATGCACTGATAAGTGCGAAAAGCTCTCTGAGAGTAATAATAAATACTGTAATTTACTCTCACAAGTGGATTTAGCGGCTAAATCCACCAGAAAAATTAATATAGACAGAAAAATGTATGAACTTTGTATGGTCGTGCAATATCTTTATAAATCTATAGTCTTTGCTTATAGCCTTTTCACGCTTGTCATCATTTAACATTAATTTGCGAAGATGTTGAAATTTTCCCATAAGAAATAAATTGGGCTAAAAATCAAAATATTTTAATATCTTTACAAAATGTTCCTATCTCATTGTATTTAGTTCTACACAAATCCGATTGGCAATAAATTATTTTACTAGTTTAGCATCACTGACAAAATGGCATTTGGTTTGAAAGCAGCGTTACCAATTCTTAAGTTTATCCTTTTTTACAAGCCTTATGTTTCTTGAATTTTTTTAAATATTATTTAACAAAATGAGTTCTAAATACATTATGGTGTTATCTTGGCCGTCAGCCAGATGGAGACACAGGGGGACTAACACGCATCTTTGTGATCGTGCCGTAACTGTGTCTCACTTCTGGAAGTGCGACTATACCCTCCACGTGGGGACGGCTGGTAACAGATCCTCAGCATGGTCATGTCTCTGCTCTGGATGCTGGCTAATGGTAGTCGGGCGGAGAGAAGACAACTCTACAAAAAATTACCCCAATCCAAGGTGGAACAGCTTACGCCGATGGATGCATGGCCAGAGGGGAGTTTGGTCGTTAGTAAGCGGACTCTGGATACAGGTCGACCTCCAGTTTTAATTTAGACTTCTCATGGTACACGGGCTCTGCCATGGGTGACCATACCCATCCCTACATTATGAAAAAATATTAATGGAAAAAGAATTTAATGAAAAAAATGAGTTGGATGAGACTCTAAAACCATCCACCACCAACATTAGCGGAGCCATTGGGCACGTTAACGCTGGTACCAAACTTCTGGAAGCGGACAGGTGGTTCGTGAATGAAGCAGGTGAGGAAAAGACCTCAGCAATCGGAAATCCGCAGCAAGGGGTACTGTCTTCTAGCTCGGAGAACCCAACAAAAAACCTGGCAACCGACAACAATGGCAACGCCACTGGGCAAGCAGTTGGAGGTACCAACCTGAAGGCGGAGGACAAAAGGTCCACGGATGCGGCAACTTGTGCCGCGACCGAAGTGCCTAGAATACCGCAAGAGGAGATAATGTCCTCTGGTTCTGACACCGAAGTCGCTGAGCAGGATGATGCTTGCAGCTTGAACTCGGTGAAGTCTGGCAGCACAGTGCGAGGCGTAAATTTACAGGCGTTGAGCCTGGAATCCGGAATGGGATTCGTTAAGCTCAACTCTAGGGAGCGGCGGCTATTCAAAGCGGCTTTAAAAAAAGGACTGTCGAGGGAAGATGCCTTAAGGGACGCCACAAGGGCTCCGGCAGTCGCAACACTAAAGAGGGAACGATCGGAAAACTCTCCCTCTACTGGAGCTCCGGCAAAGCGTGCATGTGCGAGACAAACATATGCCCAAAAGGTCCAGACGCCAAAGGGCGTTAGACTGGGTTTTGTCTCAGCACTTGAAGCTCCGTCTCTATCCGCCGACCAGATCGAAAGGATCAAAAATACGATTCTTCAGGCGGTTATTGAGAAAGCAGGAACTTTCAAACCACAGTTTGAAAGCTGTCTACGGCGCACCGCCTGGTTGATGCTTGTGTGCGTCAACAATGAGACGGCGGAATGGACTAAGTCCAACCTTGATTACATCAAGGAGAAATCAGGGGTAGAATGTAGGATCGTCCTTGAGGAAGAATTCCCCCGCGCACACTTTGTGAGAGGATACTTCCCACATAGTCTTGAGCTGTCAAATGAGAGGGTCCTGGCCTTCATAGCGGCTCAGAATGACTTGGCTGCAACTCATTGGGCAGTGGCTCAAAGGCAAGTACATGGCGAATTTCTCCATCTTCGTCTGGCAGTGGATACTTGCTCCTACCAGAAGCTTGTGAAGATGGGAGGAAAGGTCAGCTACTGCTTTGGGCAGGTGAAACTGCTCCTCAAGAACAATGGTTCAACGAATGGTGGCAAGAAAGAAGACGAGAAGCCGGCGGAGAATGCGGAAAAAATAAGCTGGCAAATCGTCACCAATCAAAGGGGGAGAATCCGCCCTTGATGATGGCCCGTCTACCAGCGGGGCAGCTTATGCTCGCGGGAGTGAACGGGCAGATAAGGGAAGTGTGGCGAAAATCGTCCCAAGGCCTCAACCCCCGGACAAAAGCAGCACACCCAACCCTGGTGTAGGATCAGATAAACCGACCAGAGGGTCGCGAGGGAAGGGACCCCGACGTAATCGGTTGGGGGAGCTAGTGCAGCGGTCCATTAGGGATGGCGATGGGCACCATTAGGGTGCTACAGGCAAACCTGCATCACGCCAAAGGGGCGTCGGCCACACTGTGCAGGATCTTTGCCGAAGAAAACATCGGTCTTGCGCTTTTGCAGGAGCCATGGATCAATAGTGGCCAGATCCGGGGACTACAATCCCAATCAAGTAAGCTGATTTATGATCGGTCAGTGGACAAGCCGCGCGCAGCGTTGCTTGTCGACAATTGTGTTGGCATAACCCCATTGACTAATTTTATTTTCAGAGATCTAGTGGCAGCACAGATAAATATACCCACTGAACGGGGGTCGTCGGAGATCGTCGTTGCGACGGCCTATTTTCCCGGCGAAGAGGATGTAGCCCTACCAAAAGAGGTGGCGGACCTGGTGCTGTACTGCGGTATGCATGGAAAGCAGCTTATCCTGGGCTGCGATGCCAATGCCCATCACACCGTTTGGGGAAGCAGCAACATCAACAAAAGAGGTGAGTTACTACTGGAGTATCTGGTAGGTACGAACTTGGACATAGCCAATGTCGGCTGTAAGCCGACCTTTATTAATGCGATCAGGGAGGAGGTATTAGACCTTACACTGGTTAGCGGCGCTTTGCGCGATTCAATTCGTAACTGGAGGGTTACGGATGAGGCCTCGCTGTCGGACCATCAACATATTAGGTTTGACATACCGGGGGGGGGAGGATTTGCGTAGAGGCGCTTACAATCCCAGACGAACGGACTGGAATGAGTTCAGGTCCCTTGTGAACCGGAAGGCTGAGCTCCTGATGACAGATATCGGGTCTGTTGATGAGATTGAGCTAGCAGCCAACCTTGTTGAAGAAACATTGCTCTCCTCCTTTCGAGGAAGCACGACATTGCGACCCTTAAGCTCCAGCCGCAGGACTCCATGGTGGAATGAGACGCTCGAGCAGAAGCGGAGGCATGTCAGGAGGTTATTCAACAAGGCGAAACTGACCAAAAACTGGCAGGAGTACAAAGGTGCCCTAACGGAATATAACAAATCCTTACGTAAATCCAAACGGGATTCATGGAGGAACTTTTGCAGTAGTGTCGCGGGCCTCCCTAGCGCGGCAAGACTTCACAGGATAATGACCAAGGGACACTCAAATGGAGTGGGTCTGGTGGAGGGGACAGATGGTTCCTTCACGACAAACCGCAGGGAAACTTTGGAAACCTTGCTGAGGGTACACTTTCCGGGCTCGACTGTTGTGGATGACACTGGGCACACAAACGTCGAGGCGGCGATCCCGGGGACTCGCCGGGCAAATGGGTTGGCCGGTAGGATTTTCGATGAGGATAGGGTACGGTGGGCAATTGGCTCGTTCGGCCCATTCAAGTCACCAGGAGGTGACGGAATCTTCCCTGTATTGTTACAGGAGAGTCTTGATATGATAGTAGGGCCTTTGATTGGACTCTTTAGGGCAAGCTTCACCTGGGGATACATTCCAACCACTTGGCGTACGGTCAGGGTTGTATTTATTCCCAAAGCTGGCAACAGGCCGCTGGAGAAGCCGAAATCCTATAGACCTATCAGCCTTACTTCATTTCTGCTCAAGACTGTTGAGCGGCTACTGGACCTGCACATTAGGGAAAAACTGCAGGCCTCCACACCACTGCACCGAACGCAGTTTGCTTACCAAAAGGGTAAGTCAACTGAGGTGGCATTGCACCATTTGGTTGCGCAGATAGAAAAGGCACAACGTAATGGGGAGATCGCATTGTGTGCATTTCTTGACGTGGAGGGTGCCTTTGACAACATGAGCTACGGTTCTATTACGGATGCTCTGGCGCGGAAGCGGATAGACGAGCTCACGGTCAACTGGATCGGGGCTATGTTGAGGGGAAGGAAAATTACTGCCTCCTGGAATGACACTAGTGTCAGCATCAGTGCTGTTAAGGGTTGTCCACAGGGGGGGGGTGCTGTCACCTTTATTATGGTGCCTGGTGATTGATGATCTGCTGGTCAAGCTCGAGGGATATGGCCTTCGGGCCATTGGCTATGCAGATGACCTGGCAATAGTGGTGACTGGAAAATTCGAGAGCACCATCACGGAGGTGATGCAGGGTGCTCTCAATAGGGTTCTTGGATGGTGCCATGAAAGGGGATTGAGCATCAACCCTAACAAGGCGGTCGTGATACCGTTCACGAGGAGGTACAACTACAGGCTTGAGAAGCTAGTAGTGGACGGATTTGAGGTTGAGTATTCCAATGAGGTCAAATATCTGGGAATTGTTCTGGACAGACGGCTCAATTGGAACTCGCACTTGGATCAAACCCTCGGAAAGGCAGTTAGGGCCTTCTGGGCATGCAAGAGCTTCTTTGGAAGAACTTGGGGTTTTAGTCCAGGTATGGTAAAATGGCTATACTTTATGATGGTCAGACCGATGATCACTTACGGATCATTGGTATGGTGGCCTAAGATTCGGCAGGAGACTGCGGTGAGGAAGTGCAACAAGCTGCAACGGATGGTGTGTCTGGCCCTAACGGGGGTAATGAGCACATGTCCCACGGCAGCACTTGAGGTTATAGTGGGCATATTGCCACTACACATCCATATAAGGAGGACTGCTATGTCCGGTCTCCTTAGGATCAAGCTAACATCGGGACTTGCTGAGGTCCAGGGGCATGCTTGCTTGATGGACGTGGCTCCGGGTCTATCTGTCTGTACAAGGGCAGACATAATGACCACGGAACTGGTCTTCAACAGAAGGTTCAGGGCAATCTTTCCGGACGAAAGGTCCTGGAGTGTTGGGAATCCATGTCGGGGAAACCGTGAATTGCACTGGTATACTGACGGGTCTAAATCGGAGCACGGAGTGGGTGCAGGGGTCTTTGGACCTAATACACGACTCTCGATGGCAATGGGCGAATAACCGAGTGTTTTTCAAGCCGAGATTTTCGCCATTGATGTGTGCTGCAGCAACATTCTTGATAGGGGAATGGTTGGTGGCGGTAATGTGATCTTTACTGATAGCCAAGCGGCCATCAAAGCACTCTCTTCTTGGAGAATGTCCTCGAAGCTGGTGGCGGAGTGCCGTGGAAAGCTACAGGAGCTGGGGACAAGGTGCAGATTGACGCTCTGCTGGGTGCCGGGGCACTCAGGGATCCCGGGTAATAAAATGGCTGATGAACTGGCCAGGGCTGGTTCTAGCTTGCAGATGGTGGGTCCCGAGCCCTTCTGTGGACTAAGTTGGGCAGGGGTTCAGTCCGTCATGGAAGACTGGGCTCTGGGCGAACATAGAGGATACTGGGTATCGCTACCGGAAATGCGTCAGGCAAGGAGATTTATCTCTCCCGGAAGAGTAATGAGGACGAATGGTCTCGGCAGACAGGATCTGCGACTGCTGGTGGCCTACTTGACTGGTCACCACGCGGTCAAATACCACCTTTATCGGATGGGCCTGGCTGAGGATCAGGAATGCAGACTATGTCTAGACGGGGACGAGACGACTGAGCATGTACTGTGTGACTGCCCGGCGCTGGCATGGGCCAGGAGGAGGCACTTGGGGCATGGTACAATGTGTGCGTCCCAAATCAATGATATACCGGCAAGGGCCCTGGTTGGGTTCCTATGGGAAGCAGAGGGTCTTTTGGCCAACTAAGGGGAGTGGGTACAATAGACCTAACCTGGTCGCGGTACCTGTCACTGTGGGGAAACCTCCCCGCTCCATCGTACGGGAAAAAGAAAAAAAAAAAAAAAATGGTGTTATCTTTTAAAATGTTGGCTCTTTTGTAGAAAAAAAGCATTTAAAAATAAAAAAAGTTTTTTTTCAGAAATGGTGACATTTTTTATTGATATTATTTGTTAGATGTTTCAAGTGCGAACGCGTATTTCACATTTTCAACATCTTCCATGCGTTCCTCCGAAATCTATCCAAGTTTACAAAGGGTTTTAAGCGAAGGTTAATTTACAACTATCCTATTTTGCAATATCATAGATTAGAAAACACGCGGACCTAATTAAAAATTAAAGGCTTTTGCATACTGTTTGTTTTTTTTTTTTTTTTTTTTTTGGCAAACTGCAATGTGAAGTCACAAAAAGGAAACAAAACAACAAGTAAATACCCTTCACCATGGTGAGATAAGAACAAGAAGTTATATAAATTTAGAAATAATAACCAAATTAGCCATATATGTTAGTTTATAAACCATATTTATTTAAACAAATTATTAATATTTAATATTTATTTATAATATATAACTTTGAAATTAAAAAAAAGGTAAAACACAGAAAAATTTAAGGTTATTTATTAATGAAACCATTAATCAGAAATAAAATGTTTTTTTTTAATTAAAATATAATAAAGTATTTTTTTAATCCAAATTTTTTAATATTTTAATCAGGCTTAAGTTCATCAAATTTAATTTTCATTAAATTATTTTCATGAAGAAAGGAATTTTACAACATGAAAATTAATTAAAATTGTTATTGATAATCATTCATTCTTGACTGACCTGAGATTCGAATAGGGTAGCCAGATTTTAAATTCGGAAAAACAGTACATTGAACACAAAAAAACAGTACAATCAAAAAAAAACAGTAAATTTTTTTTACGAAAACAACAATTTATTAAAATGATTATATATTTAAAACTTTTGATTGAATATGCAACAATTATATAACGAAAAACACTTAAAATGTGTAACGTCAAAGAAATGATTTTAAAAAAACACTAAAACGAAGCATTTGGCATAAATTTTTTTTTTTAATTTGATAACATTCCTGTAAGCCATATAAGAAAGGAGAAAAGCCTAACTTAGCTTAAAACAATTTACTCGATGATTGTGTAAGTAGGACTTTCTTTAAGCATATTGGTATTTAAAGCAATTTTCACCACACACATAGTTTCACAAATCGTATAGAATTTGAGAAAATGTATACATATATGTGTCCTAAGTTAATTTTCCAATTTCAAACAATTTTTAAATTATTTACGGCAAATTTTACCAAGTTCAGCTATAATCTATAAAATGCAAAAAACATATAGTTTGGTGTATTTTTTTTTAACAAAATCTGAAAATGTTAAAATAGTAAAAAATAAAATAAATAAAATTTATACGCTGAAGATTTTCAATAAAATTTTTGTAAAAATTAACGTAGCTTTTCTTTATTTCAAAAGTAGAGAAAAATGGTCCTGAAAAGAATTAGGTATTTTTTAAAATTTTGAGCCTAGAGAATTTTTTAAATATGTACGTTTTCAATTTCACGTGATTTCGATTTCCAGAACTTGCCCAAATATTAAAAAAAAATTCTAGGGATTAAAGATAATTGCGTTGGAGTAATAAAAAAAATATATTAAAAAATATAATATTTTTAACAAAATTCCGATTTTGTTTTTGTCTTTCTCAGGTGTTTAAAGGAAAATATTATTGGAAGAGGTAGCCATAAAATCATATGTCTTTAAAATAATAACATGAGCATATGCAACTGCTGCGAGTCAACCATTATAATTAAGATTTCTACTGCGGATTTATGAGAAAAAAACGACCACAGCGTAAAAACTCTTAAGGTACGGTCACATATGGCAAACAATTTTAAAATTTTGTTTGCCGGCATTTTTTTAAATTTTTTTAAAGGAAATAAAAATTTTATTTGCTGGTCACACTACGCACATTTATTTGCCCATTTTTGTTTGTTCAAACAGATATTAAATACCTTCAAATAAAAAATGGGAAAACATGTTTGCCCAGTGTTCACATATAAAAATATTTGCCTAAAAATAAATATTTGATCAAATTGTCAAAAATAAAATTTAAATATTTTCCTTAAGTTGTATTTTTATTCGACCTTTAAAATTCAATATTAAGTTAAAATGCTTAAGCTCGAGGTCTGTTGTATGTAATATTTTTCTTTATTTATTTCCGATATTTCGATATTCTTTGAATATCATCATCAGGGAATGAGTACTAAAATTTAACAATAAAACAACAATACATAAATACAATAAGAATACAATTAACATAAAAACAATGTAATGTTGATCGACACAAACATAATCACTCACATTAAAATTTACATTGACCAGAATAAAGGAGTAATAGCTCTTCACGTTTCAGCATCAAAAACTACACTGATTATGTCAAACAAATTTTTATTATGTCCTTCTCTTTGCTTTGGTTATCAAGTGTCTGTAGCTAAGAGCACAATTAAGAGTATCAACTTTAAAATTCATCCTCTTGTCTGGTGGTAAATTAATAATGTGGAGCATTTCAAGCATGTAACGGCGTTTGTAATTGTTCTCTGTTTGTAATATTTGCACATTATCAAAATCTGGCTTGTGTTTGTTTTGTACACAGTGGTTTGTCAACGCCGTTTTTTGCTTAAAATTGCTAAGTTTTAATTTTTGGTCAGATTTATGTGCGGATATTCTTGTTTTTAATTTATTCTTCGTCGTTCCAACATACATTTGATCACAGTTTTCGTTTTCTTTTTAAATAAATAAAATTACTTTTTATTAAAACTAAAGGTACGTTCAGACTAATGAAATATTTGACAAAAATATTTGTTCTGATATTTGCTTCAAACTGTGTGAAGCAAAAAAATATTTTGTTTGGTGTTCAGACTAAGCTCAAATATTTGACAATTTTTGTTTGTTGAAACAGTTGGCAAATAGTGTCAAATAAAATAAATTAATTCATGTTTGCCATGTGTTCAGACTAAAACAAATATTTGCATCAAATAATTATTTAATCAAAGTGTTCAAAAATAAAAATATATTTCACAAATAGTAAAAATTCGTGCAGAAGCCTAATTATTTGTTTTATTCTGTGGGGCAGCATCTATTATATTGTTAGAACAGGAGTATGTTAAAGAAAAACAAAACTGGAAGACAAATTGTTAACGGAAACATGGCTAAAATTTGCGAAAAATTGGTAACAACCCCTAAAATATATGGTTCGGTTAAAAACAAAATGTCGGGAAAAGAACAACAAAAAAATGTTGCAAAAACAGTCATAAATTTGACTAAAAGTCCCCAAAAGTATAAGGAATGGCAAAAAATCGGTGAAAATTGCTAAATTAGCAAAAATTCGCAAAAATTGGCCAATAGCAAACCCTAAAATTTATTTGAAATTGCTAAATCGGTTAAAAACACAAAATGTCGGGGAAAAAACAAATAAAAAAATGTTGCAAAAATAGCGAAAATTCGCGAAAAATTTTGATATTTCAAACAAGCCATAAAATTGATTAAAAGTCCCTAAAAGTATAAGGAATGGCAAAAATTCGGTGAAAATTGCTAAATTAGCAAAAATTCGCAAAAATTGGCCAATAGCAAACCCTAAAATTTATTTGAAATCGCTAAATCGGTTAAAAAAACAAAATGTCGGGGAAAAACCAAATAAAAAAATGTTGCAAAAATAGCGAAAATTCGCGAAAAACTTTGATATTTCAAACAAGCCATTAAATTGATTAAAAGTCCCTAAAAGTATAAGGAATGACAAAAATTCGGTGAAAATTGCTAAATTAGCAAAAATTCGCAAAAATTGGCTAATAGCAAACCCTAAAATTTATTCGAAAGTGCTAAATCGGTTATAAAAATCAAATGTCGGGGAAAACCCAAATAAAAAAATGTTGCAAAAATAGCGAAAAATTTTAATATTTCATACAATCCATAAAATTGACTAAAAGTCCCCAAAAGTATAAGCAATGGCAAAAATTCGGTGAAAATTGCTAACTTAGCAAAAATTCGCAAAAATTGGCTAATAGCAAACCCTAAAATTTATTTGAAATCGCTAAATCGGTTAAAAAAACAAAATGTCGGGGAAAAACCAAATAAAAAAATGTTGCAAAAATAGCGAAAATTCGCGAAAAATTTTGATATTTCAAACAAGCCATAAAATTGATTAAAAGTCCCTAAAAGTATAAGGAATGGCAAAAATTCGGTGAAAATTGCTAAATTAGCAAAAATTCGCAATAATTGGCAATAGCAAACCCTAAAATTTTTTTGAAATCGCTAAATCGGTTAAAAAAACAAAATGTCGGGGAAAAACCAAATAAAAAAATGTTGCAAAAATAGCGAAAATTCGCGAACAATTTTAATATTTCATACAATCCATAAAATTGACTAAAAGTCCCCAAAAGTATAAGGAATGGCAAAAATTCGGTGAAAATTGCTAAATTAGCAAAAATTCGCAAAAATTGGCTAATAGCGGCATGATAGCAAAGTCTAATAATTATTAAAAATCTTTAAAACTGTAAAAAATCCGCAAACTTACAGGAAAAATGCTTCTATCGGGTACATGGCAAAAATTATTTGTCGTTGCTTGCTCAAAAATTACTAAAATATTTGATTTTTTGTGTTCACACTATGTTCACATTGGACAAATATTTGTTTGCCGGCAAATACTTTTATTTGCTCAAAATCAGCTGTTATTTTATTTGACACTCAAAAATATTTTGTGTTCAGACTACGTTAATGAAATATTTGATGTTTGCTATCAAATATTTCATCAGTCTGAACGTACCTTTACTTATCCAAAAAAGTTGTAAATTTACCTTAAATCTATGTTCTTGAACAAGATTTACATTATTTAATTTTCCAAAAATAAAAATATAAAATGTCTTTTTAAGTAATTTTAACAAAGTGTTTATGTACTTTTTCGTGCATATAAATTACATTAGTCTGGGTTCACATCAGAGATCAGCAATGAATCGTTTTTTCGCTGCTCATACTGACTCATGCAATTGTAAGTATAAGTGCTTACAAGTACAAGAAATTATGAGTCATGATTTAGCTCTACTCACGTTTTCACTACTCATTGCTGATCTCTGGTTTACATTATGAATATTTTCTTTCAGAAAGTCTGAGTTTATTGGTGAGAGGGGAAGAGAATATGCTATTTTCTCTCCTCTCTCCCCCATAAACTCAGACTTTCTGAAAGAAAACTTTCAAAGTGTGATCCCAGACTTAGCATTACTTTTAAAATTTAATAAAATTAATTTCTGTAGAAATTTTATAACAAATTGGAAATTAAACGTGGGATCTAGACTAACTTAATATTAATAAATAAAAAATTACTATGCTGCGCCTACTTAACACAAATTTGCTTAACAAACTCTCTACATCTCTTGTCATTTAAAATGCAAGCCATTCATAAATTGACGTACATACATATCGATTACTAAGTAAATAAGTGTAATAACCTTTTCACACTTGTCTACATTAAAATCTTTCATTAATTTGCGAAGATGTTTAAATTTTCCTATAAGAAATACATTGGGCTAAAATCAAAATTTTTAACATCTTTACAAAATGTTTCTTTCTCATGCTATGTTCATACGACGATAGAAACCACTGGTTGCGCTCTCAGAAACTAGATTGCCAAACATGCTGTTCATACGATATATTTCTGTTTCATTTTGACATTTTTTTTGTGTTGTTAGTGTGATTTTTTTTTTAATTTTTTAAATAGATAAAAAAGTAAATAAGACTTTAGAAAATATTATCATACTTTCATTAATATTATTATATTATAACTAGCTGACCCGGCAAACGTTGTTTTGCCATATAACTTATTTCTTTCAGATGCTACAGTGTCTGCATGCCAAATTTTCATAAAACCGGTTGATTAGTTGAGAAGATAATAAAAATGATAGTTTGTTCCAGATGTTGCACCATTTGCCTGCCAAATTTCAAGAAAATCAGTTGATTGGTTAAGAAAATATAGGGAAGGGGAGCTTTTACCCCTCTTGCTTTATTTCACGCCCTAAATAATAAAAACTATAGGTGTGAAGTACTTTCCAGCTGTAACACTATTTGCCTGCGAAATTTTAAGAAAATCGGTCGAATAACCATATACGGACAATAAATAACCATAAAGGACCAAAAAAAAGACCCTTGTCTCCCAGTTTTGCCGAATGTAATGCACTTTTTTTATGGGACCTTAAAGAGGGCCTCGGTGTCATTTTTGCAAAAAAGTGATAAGTTTCTCAGGCTCATATCTTGAGACAAAGCTCTTGCCATAAAGAACAAAAATTGTAAACATATAAAATCAAAAAAACTTCATCTTCAAGATCAAAATCGCAAAAAACTTTAAAAAAAATTCGATTTTTTTTTTAAACTTTTTTCCCCTGTTCAGGTCCATAGGTAGCAAACCGTTCCAAATTCAAGAAAACAATCAACCACAAAAATGTATGTACCTAAGATCTAAATAAACAACTTTCTAGAGCATAAAAACATCCTAGGAATGATTCTTAACACCGTTTAGGTAGCGCTTAGGGAGCCGAAAAAGTGAAAAATCTCCCGAATATTAAATTTTTTTAAGTTTTTTCCACTCTTCAGGTCCATAGGTAGCAAACCGTTAAAAATTCAAGGAAACAATCAACCTCAAAAATGTACCTAAGGTCTCAACATACAATTCACGCGATCACGCACCGATCGCAACATCACAGGCAAGGCAGTTAGTAAGTAAGTAGAAAGATAATGGGAGTTTTTACTCTTCTTGCCCTATTTCACATCCTATTCCTTATTTCCTTTCAGATGTTACAGTGTCTGCATGCCAAATTTTAAGAAAACCCGTTCATTAGTTTAATAGATAAAGGGAGGGGAAGTTTTTACCCCTATTGCCCTATTTCACGCCCTAAATAATAAAAATTTTAGGCTATAGTTTGTTACGATTTTTTTTTATTTAAACCTTTTCAATTTTTTAATTACCCTGGCAATTCTTAATAAATTAATAATTACTCAATTTAAATTAGGTATACCTCCCTCATGTGTTACATGCTATGTTTTTTTATTATTGCAGTTTTAATACGGTGCATTCTTTTAAGATGCATTTACTCTGGTTGTCTTTCTTTTTCATTCATAATCATTTAATTGAGAACCAGTGGTTTTATTAAACGCATTAACACGAGGTATGTAGTTGTTAAATTTTGCTTGCGACCAAGCTTCATTATTAGAGGAAAAGTTGTTTAAACAAGTCGCATCCTTTGAAAGGGAAAAAATAAGTTTTGTGTTTTATTAATTTATATAACTTATTACATCATATTAAACATTAAACGGCAAGAAAGTAAGAAAATTTGTTTGTGCGAATTTAAACTTTAATTGAATTTTCTGCGAATATTATTCCGAAAATTACTGGCACCAATTGATGGAAATTTTTTACATCACAGGATATTGAATAATCCTTCGGGCGAATTCCAGGAGGAACATTATATATCAGGAAAAAATTTACTTTTGGTTCCAGACTTGTAAGCTATTTGGTAACGTTACGTAAGTAATGTAACCAGACATGTGGGCCATGACCGGCCACATGGTCTTACATAACCAAAAGCCATCACCATATAGCATACACACTACCGAACATCATGCCAATTTTCTCTAACCAATTCCAAGCATAAGTACTGAGGCCAACAAAAAAAAAAATTTCTAAGCTAAAATAGTGTATTAATATTTTAAGCATGTTAATTTAAACATACCATTCTAAATTAAAATAAAACACATTTTCTAGAATAATTCCTTAAGTATAAAACAAAAAGAAATATAATAATTTTAACATTAAAAAAATAATTGGCGTAAAACCTTTGGAAAAAAAATTAAGACCCCACCTCAGCAAAAATATCCAGATCATACAAATAGAAAATAACTTAATAACTACAACATTTTAGAGCATCTTGATACTTAACCATAAAATTGCATACCCGATCCATTTCTAATATAATTATCACTTTCAATATTAAAGAAAAAAATATATATGTATATTAAAACTAACTTTCGCAACAAAACTACTTAATTTCGTAAATCATATATTATAAATTATAAACCTAATTTTTCTTAATAATAATAATAAAAAAAAAAAAAATATGAATTTAAACTATTTTACACATTATTAATAAAAAATTAAAACAACTATTTAATGTTTCGTAATTTCAAAGTTACCTATATTGAATTATAACTATGTAAATTTTCAATCTGTCAATTTCCGTAGTAGATTATTTATAATAACTTTGTAAATTGCTAACATTGGTTTCTTGAGTGTTAACATGTCATGATTTTGTTTTAATTAAGCCTAGCTAATCTGCGTAATTTGTCTTCAAAAGAAAAAAAGACCAACAACACTGATTGACTGCTGGGCCCAACAATTCATTCATGTGGAGTCATCATGCATTTGTTCTTGTAAGTCTTAAATATTTTAACACTCAATTTGTATACCTATTATTTTACTATTATTCTTAATTCTCATCATTACTTATTACGATTCCAAATTCATTCATTCATCATTAAGCTTACTCTCTTACTTTATCTTTTTTTGTAATTTTTGATTATGCTTCATTCTTATTTCATAATTTTTTTTTATTTCGTTTATTTTAATATTTCATTCATCAATAAATCTTATTTAGAATTGTAAAATATAAACAAAAGAAAAAAAATGATTTTGTAATTCGTTTAAAGGATATTGGAAGGATTGGCAACATAAGATTTAAAATGTTGTATATGTAATTCGTGTTATTTTTTTTTTTGGGACAGATATAAAATTTATTTGGGTAGCGAATCTGTCAAGGAGTATGATGATTTGTCATAATGGGTGGGAACATTATACCCTACACGACATACCATCTAGTCGTCACATCATTTGTCTTCATTATCATTGATTTTATTTTACTTTGTTTACACAGTCTAGGGTATTTATGGCATGTAGACTGTTTTTATATGATTATGCGTTGTAAAATATGGGTTAGGAACCAAACATACCGATTATAGAGCTAGCTGGGATATATTTTCATGCCCTTAACCTATGTTTATTTTACTTCAGTTAAATGATAGTTACTTAGAAATTAACCAATTTTTTTTACTCGAAAAATGTAGTGGCGCATAACAAGTTCTTTCCAGATGTTATACTATTTTCCTGCAAAATTTCAAGAAAAACGGTCGATTAGTTATGCAGTTTTAGGGAGGGAGCGCTTTTACCCCTGTTGCCCTATTTCACACCCTACTCCCTATTTTCTTTAAGATGTTACAGTGCGTGCATGCCAAATTTTAAGAAACCCGGTTGATTAGCTAAGAAGATATAGCGAGGGGGAGCTTATGCCCTATTTTTCTCCCTCTAGCGATACAAAATATACTTTACGACCTAATATCATACCTAACAAATACACATACAAAATTTCATAAAAATCAGTCAAGTCGTTTCGGAGGAGTTCAAAATGGAATGAATTTTGTTGATATTTGTATGGGAATATATAGGAAAATCGTAATGACATATCTGCGGAACCCCTAAGCCGATTTCGTGCAAACTTAACTTAAACCATCTACAGACTATCCCCAATGTACCCTGAAATTTTGTTTGAAATCGGTCGACCCGTTTCCGCAGTTAGTGGTGACATCAAAGTGTACACTTCTTTTTATATATATAGATTATCACTTTATTTTATTAAAAATCAATTTTTATTTTGTTCTTTTCTTTGTGCTGGTTCACACACGTCAGGTTTGATGAGAGAAGGCCATTTCTTTTCCCCTCTCTCCTAAAAAGTCAAGACTTGACGAGTCAAACTTGACGTGTGTGAACTAGCACTTTGTCTTGATATTTTTTGAGAGCTAGTTCAGATAAACTAACGATACCTAACTGTTATCAAAATTGGAGATGATAGTACATTTTTCCTGTTTCGCAGCATGTTTCAAAATGAAACGACCTGTTTCGCTCTCGAAATTTTGTATGGGAAAACAAGTCGTTTCAATCATGTTTGGGGCGCGAAACAGGAATAAGAGAGCGAAACACGAATATTGCTGTCCGTGTGAACATGGTATCATTGTATTTCATTCTACATCTTCCGATTATTTTAGTGTAATCACTAGAAAAGTGGCAATAAATTCTATTATTATTGTGGCATCACTGCCAAAATCGCATTTGGTTTGAAAGCATAATGCATTAAACACATTCACCACAGCAGGATACACGAACACACGACTACAAATGCTGCTGGGTGCAACTACAGTCGTGTAGTCAGCTACTGAATTATTTCGAAGACGACAGCTACAATTGAAAAATTAAAAACAGATGTTTTTTTATTGTGTATTTTTATTTCAGTGGTGCCACTATCTTTTTTTTTTACTTTTATGAAATGGAAAAACAGCATAATTCAAGACTCGTAACAAACTTAATTTAAGCCAATAAATATATACATAAATACTTAACTATAATACATTTTATAGCGTAAAAACTAATGAATTTATTAAAAATCATTTAAAATATTTTAATTTTGTTTTTTGGAACTAATAAACAATATAATTTTAACAGCAGATTAAATAAAAACAATATACTGCTTTTAAAATACAAATTTTGTTCCGTCATCGCACGTCATAAAAGTTTCAGACCACGTTGGGTACGTACGTAAATATATAAAAGCTATGCATCACTGCTGCAGTGAAGTAAAATGTTGTTGCTGATGCGTGGTAACCAGTTGTAATGCTAAAGGCCCAACCATAATATGCATAGCCTTGCTTAACCTACTGTCAAAAATTAACAAAAAGTCTCTCAAATGTACTTAAAAAAAAAACTAAATAAAAAAACATTTGCTTAAGCAAATGACAGTTTCATTAAATTAAGCAAAAAGTTTCCTTAAGTTCAATATGGTTTGCCTTATTTAATTTACATGTATTCGCACATATGCTTAAGCCAACTTAAGCGCATTATGGTTGGTCCTTAATACTTTTTTACTGCACAACAGCTGTGCAACAACACGAGCTAAATTTCAAAAGTTTAATAGGCAAACATAAAATAATAATAAAAATGTTATCAACAATAACGACGACAAATTCTATTGAAAATATTGAAACAAAAAGTGAGAGTTTTCTTATAAATTACAAGAAAAAGCATCACAAAAGAAAAATAAAAGGATTTCTTTTATGTCAAAATTTATTGCATCAGAAAAAAATTTTCTGCATAAAAAACTTTTGACATAGAGAGTGATGCCAAGTTTCTTACAAGTGATGCTTTTAGTGCCGGTTCACACACGTCAAGTTTGACTCGTCAAGTCTTCAGCTTTTAGGAGAGAAGGGAAAAGAGAAGGCTATTTCTTTTCCCGTCTCTCCTAAAAACTCAAGACTTGACGAGTCAAACTTGACGTGTGTGAACTGGCACTAATGAACAATAAACTTTACTTCTGCGCAAGGGACACCCAACAACTGCATTTACGAACGTTCCCCTTATCAATAACTTTAAAAACTGGATCTAAAAAGTATTGGTATTATAAGAAACTACTTTGAAATATCTTTCACATGATTGATTAAAACTTATTATTAGTAACTCCACATTGTATTATAATCCACATTTGAAAAACATTTGAGAATTACTAGTATTGTGGTTATTTTATTGAACTATTTATGGTTTTTAATCCAAATTTTTAATATTTTTAATTAGGCTTAAGTTCATTAAATTTAATTTTCATTAAATTATTTTTATGAAGAAAGGAATTTTACAACATGAAAATTAATTAAAATTTTTATTGATAATTTTTCATTCTTGACTCAATCTGGGCTCGAACCCAGGTGTTTACGGACAGGTCACCCTGACATGTTTCGATTGCAACCACTCAATCTCTTCAGAGGGCTTGCCGTTTAACACTCGCAGCCATCGACGACTGCTGACGTCATTAGTCAAACATCAATCTTTGAGAATTACGTTTGAAAGCAAGTTGAAAATAAAGGCATTTTTCAAATTGAAAATAATTTCCCCTTTTGTTGAGAACGCTGTGATTTCCAAATCATTATCAAACGTTTGTCGTTTGAGAAAACGTTTCATTTCATTTCATTTTCAATTTGAAATCAAACCTGCGTGTTTGTTGGGTTAAGGTTTAAAAAATTATATCTTGGAAAATTACTGAATTTGTTTATAGGTTTGAGTAAAAATATATATGTGGTAATAATTTATGTACTACAGTACAATACGCATATAAGAAAGCCTAAAAATGCACCGATTTTCTTTCTTATATGCGAGCTCTCTTATAAAGAAAACACGCATATAAGAAAGATACTTTCTTATATCTGTAACACGCAAATAAGAAAGATATTTTCTTATATCTGTAACACCCATATAAGAAAGATATTTTCTTATATCTGTAACACCCATATAAGAAAGATATTTTCTTATATACATACATCAGTAATATAATTTAAAAAATGTCCTATAGAAATATATAGTAATTGAAATAAAACTGTTTAATACTTATACATACTATACATCATTTTGTACTAAATTTCGTTTATTTGTCGTACAAATATAAATATATAAGTACAGAACTAACTGCCAGGCCCACGATGTCGACAAGAAAATTGTTTTTCGCATATTTATATTGAAAACAATAGTAAAAAACTAAAATTTGTTTTTGCTTTCAAAAAATATACGAAAGAAATGTTCTTGTCGACATCGTGGGCGTGGGCCTAAATATAGAAACATAACAAAAACAAAACAGGTGATTGCACTTCACTTAAAGAAGTCACATTTGATAAAAAAAAGTAATTTGGTAAAAAAATATTAATTCCTAGTTTTAAAATTAGATTTGATAAAAAAATCAGTAAGAAGAATGAATACCTACATAGTTTAAAAAGATGTTTTTACTTAATAAATACTAAATATGAAGTAACACTGAACAGATGTAAATTGTAAATTATACACAAAAAAAATCTATTTTAACCGAGGAAAAAAAATTCAATTATGAGAATATATACTACTTTCTTATACACGTACCATTTTCTATGGAATGAGCATAATTTTTCTCCAGAATTTGTTTCTTTCTTATAGAAGAGTTTTTCTTATAAGCGAGTTTCTTATATGAGGATTATTTAGCACGCAGATATATACAAATGTGCATGGTGTCTGAAGATGTCTGTCTTATAACCGAGTTTTTCTTATAAGCGAGTTTCTTATATGCGTATTGTAATGTAGCTACAAATTTAATTATTGTAATATGTACATAATTAGTAAGTGTTCCGCAAGGCTGAAAACCCGCAATACAATAAAACTTTAATAAGCAAATATCTAAGGGTAAGATAATAATTGCTATATCGATATAATTTTAAAAGCTGATTTTGTAAAAACAAATCAGCCACGGAGTACGAATATAGATATTAATTTGGCTCTTAATTGGTTAATCGGTATGCTTTAAACGCCATTTGAAAAACACTTTGAATCATTTTCCAATGATTCCCATATTTTATAGATTATTTTTAAAGCTAAAGAGATATAGATAAAGTATTTTACAATTTTTACGTCCTATAACTCCTAAACAAGGAAAGCGTAAGCACGAAAAAATCTTCCTATAGAACTTCTTTCAAGGATCCTAAAATGTTTTTTTTAATTTCTTTTCTGTTAAACAAAAAATTTTTTAAGCACTTATTCTTTAAATATTTTTTTATATTAGCAACACTTTTTCTGTTTTGTAGTAGACAAAATTAGAAATTAGTTTAATTTGACTACAACGACAAAATAAGCACAGACAACAACCTGCAGCCATGTAGCCGTGTCGTCGTGAAAATAATCATTTCCATATACACACATGTATTCTATTTTTGACATATTGAAGTCGGTAGCTTGCTGTCTCGAATGTGTTTATAGCATAACGCTGCTCACGCGTATTTCACATTTTAAACATCTTCCATGCGTTCCTCCGAAATGTATGCAAGTGTACAAAGGGTATAACTCGTAACTTTTAAATATGTTTTTTCATTTATTCTGGTAGTCAAATGAAACATGCATCTTGCTTTAAAACTTTAGGGGTTTATACATATCATAAAAAAAGAAAAAGCTTAATAAAATCCAAATGAAGTTTTTTTTTCTTCTCCTTTTTTATATTAAGCCATCGATATGTACTTGTATTTGACTGCACGAGTATACATACATACATACGTACATATTAAAGGGCTGCATGAACAACTTCATTCATAAACATACTGAAATGTTTATTCATTGAAAGTCGTGTTCGAATAAAATTGAGATTACCGAACAAACTCTTGTTTTATTAATGCTGCTATGAACACATTTCGTTTCATGTCGTAAACACACAGAGGTTGTTCAATGAAACCGGCTTTGTTTCATAGTTTTCATTCTCTCTCATTTATTTTTATTAATACTCCGTAGCAACGTTGCCACTTCAATAAATTCAAGTATTTATTTGCATGCGTTGCCCATGTGTAATTTAAATTTTAAAACATATGTAGATATACCTATGCACATACATGTATAGTATACATATTTGGAATATAAACAATAAATAATATGCAAAATATGTTTTTTTTTGTTTGTCATTTGCATTTTGGAATAATACAAAATGGCAAGATTTTATTGTCTTGTAATGTACTGTACACGGCCCTGAAATGAAACGAACTCATAAAAAACACACATTTTTAGGTGAAAGATGAAAATCAAAAGGAGGAATGAGTTTATGCAAAATTTAATTGTTAGTTTTGTAAGTGTCTTAGGAGTTTGACCACGTGGTTGTTTTTTTTCGAAAGATATTAAAAACTTGAAAATGAATGTAAGTAAATATTTTTCTGTTTAAGATTATTAATTAAATTATAATTAAATATATTTAATTTTATTGAAAATTTACATTGAAAACCAAAATAAATTTGAGTTTTTATTTCCATATTAATGTATCTCTTAAACTTGTTGCATTTACCCCTCATGGTTATTTCTATTTTTTTTTTTTTAACTTTCCTATGTTTTTATTTTTCTGCAACTGGCAACACTGACATTTAAATCATACAGTTTTTCCATGAACTTATTCGAGATTTGTTCAATGGTTGTTCTGTTTCATGGTTGTTAATGTTCATATTCTCTTGTATAAGCAAATAAACTTATTTTTTCTTATTCGTCTTTTAAATATCGAGTGTTCATTGCTTTCATTTCATAGTGTTTCATCTTACTGAATACG
Organism: Pollenia labialis; assembly: GCA_949318255.1. Classification (NCBI taxonomy): domain Eukaryota; kingdom Metazoa; phylum Arthropoda; class Insecta; order Diptera; family Polleniidae; genus Pollenia; species Pollenia labialis. Next base: position 33,253,558 of record OX439142.1, on the reverse strand, counting down.
AATGAAGCGAACACAAAATTATAATGAAGGTTTCATGAACATCATTATTAAGTTTCATGCAGATGTTTAGTACATATAACAAGTACTTGTTAATTGAATAATTAGTGGTGTTTTCTTTTTTGAAATCAAAGTACATAGTTATAAAAATATGTTTCCCTGTTTTATTGTTGTTATTTCACAAATAAAAATCCAAATGAATCGGCTGAATGATAAAAATGGTAATGACTTCTTGAGTATAAAATATCGTTTTTCTTTTTTTTAATGCAGATATGTACTTGTATTTGACTGAAAGAGTATACATCAGGGTTGCCGAACATGGTCTTTTCCGACCAAATTTGGTCGAATATTTGTGGTTTGGTCAGATGGTAGGTCAAACCTAATAATGGTCGGTTTTAGTAAATGTGCAACATATAAATATTTTAAAAAATTAAGAACATTGGACAGAAAGCAGACAATTGCAAATTTCAAACCTTTTTTACCAAACACAAAATTGTTTTTTTTAATGTTGATTGTTGATATTACGTTAGAAGCAAGCTTTTTTGACGGTGTTAGTTTTATAATAGTTTTTGTCATCTTATTCGAGCTTACCAAGTCAGATGCCGTTTAAATTGTTCTTCTTATAAAGAACTTTTGATCAACAAACAATATTCCTATAAATTTTTTATCGGATTGGCAACAACCGGCGCTCACGCCATTACTAACGAAGACTTCGCTCGCTTAAATTACATGTAAAACAAATAAAATATTGTATAATTTGTTTTCGTTTTAAATGTAAGTTAAGCGAACAAAGTCTTCGTTCAGAAATAGATGAACAGGCAGGCAGGTAATCTTATTTAGCAATGCAAAAAACATTAAGGTTCTTTGTGGTAATATTTAAAGTTTTATCACATAGTCCTTAAAAAATAACGTACATAAAAGAATTTCAGGAATTTCTTATACAAGATGGACTTCTTAAAGGAAGATGTTGTAAGAATCTTAAACAGTGGGATGCTTAAATACTGTATTTTGAATCATGCTGCTGGCGATTATAACGATAAACATACCTTCTGGGGGTCACGACTAATAACACCAAAGGGTCGTGTTCTATTTAAAACTATTTCTAAAATGGATTTGAATGTGATAGCGAGCGGACAACCAACATATTGGCCTGCTGATCCGCAAAAAATTCCCGATGTCATCGATTTTGGCGTGGTTAAGAACATCCCCATAGAAACGATTCACGTTGAAGCTTCGTTAGAATTATCCTCTGATCACACACCTACAATAGTTACTATAACAAACACCAATAAAATTGTATCTCCCTCTGGTTACATAGCGACGTCAGCTACACAAATAAATTGGTTAAAATATAAAAAATATCTCAGTACCCATTGCACAGAAAATATACTGCTTAGCACACCGGAAAATGTTCAACATTCGAGCAAAACCCCCAAAAAAAACAATTATAATAAAATATATTTTACGGATGTCGAGCGTCTCTTGAATGAAAAAAGGAGAGTGCGAAGAGAATGGCAATTGAACAGATCCCCTCAACTTAAAAATGAATTAAAAGAGTGTACAAAAAGGCTAAGAAAATTTCTGCAGACCCAGAAAACGGCTTCCGTGGAAAAATATCTTAAGGACCTGGATGCAACTCCACAATCAGACTACTCATTATGGCGTGCAGCTAGAAAACTCAAAAGACCAGTTATCTCGAAACCACCATTAAGAAACCAGAATGGAAGTTGGGCAAGAAATGATAATGAAAAAGGAAACCTGTTTGTATATCATTTGAAAAACGTATTTACCCCAAATATACCTGACGATATAGCGGACGAGTTGCCGCCTGTTTATGTTAGAGCAGCTATCCCCCTAAGATTTGAGATAAAGGAAATAGAAAAGGCTATTTGTGAATTAAACACCAAGAAGGCACCTGGTATTGATAAGATCAGTAACAAAATGCTTTTGGAGCTACCTCGCATAGCAAAGAAAATTATTCTTTATATTTTTAATGCTATTTTACGCCTTGAATACTACCCTCAAGAATGGAAGGTCTCCTTAGTTACGATAATACCAAAGCCAGGAAAATACATCAAATCACACAAATGTTGAGTCATATAGTCCTATTAGCTTATTACCTAATATATCAAAGCTGTTTGAGAAGCTCTTAACGTCAAAATTAACCCCAATTTTAAATGACAATGGGTGTATACCTAATCATCAATTCGGTTTCAGAAGAGAGCATAGCACAATTGAACAAACCCATCGGATAGTAAACTCCATAAGAAAAGCCTTTGAAGAAAGAAAATATTGCTCCGCTCTCTTCATAGATGTTTCTCAAGCTTTTGACAAAGTCTGGCATGTAGGCTTGTTACATAAATTGAAGCTAAACCTACCGGTTAATACACACAAGCTGTTAGAAAGCTACCTGGTCGGTCGAAAATTCATTATTAAAGAAGGTGATTTTTTAAGTTCTCCTCAGCCAATTGAAGCTGGAGTCCCTCAGGGAAGCATCCTGGGCCCACTTTTTTACTTAATATATACCTCGGACATGCCAACAAACAATTACACCCTAACCTCAACTTTTGCTGATGATACAGCTTTTCTAAGCGTACACGAGAACAGTCGTGAAGCATCTCGATACCTGCAGGATCATATATTTCAGCTCGAACTATGGTTAAAGCAATGGAGGATAAAGGTCAATGAGCAAAAATGCGTACATATAACTTTCACATTGCGTCGGGAAACATGCCCCCCTATTAAAATCAATAATCAACTAGTGCCTCAACATTCGCATGTCAAATATCTCGGAATTCATCTAGATCGGCGTTTAACATGGAAATACCATATAGAAGCAAAATTAACCCAAATGAAACTAAAAGCAATTCAAATTAACTGGCTTATTGGAAGAAATTCTGTTCTTAGTCTCGACTGCAAACTTCTACTCTACAACGCTATTTTAAAGCCAATATGGTGCTACGGTATTCAGTTATGGGGCACTGCCTCGGCCTCTAATATCGAAAAAATTTAAAGGCGCCAAAATAAACTTCTTCGAATAATTACAGCTGCCCCATGGTATGTTAAAAACTCAAATATCCACAAGGATCTCAATGTGCCACTGGTAAAGACTATTATTACGAAGTATGCGGTAAAATACTTAAAAAGGCTAGAGTTGCACCCAAATCCACTAGCTCGAAATATTTTAAATGATATCGGCCACTCTCGCTTAAGGAGAAGAGACACTGCAGCACTTACCCATTAGGATGAGCGATAAACACATATATATGTGAACAGAACCCGCGATGAAGAAAATTTTTGTCTGGCACTGGCAGGACATAAAATAAAGTATTAGGTTAAGATTTGATTAATTATTGTTAGTTCATATTTAATATATGAAGATTCAATAAATAAATAATGAAAAAAAAAAAAATGTTTTTATAAAGCCAATGGTATAAGAGCCGCAGAACTTGCAGAATGAGTTCCATAACGTCGGCAACGCGTAACGAAGAAGCCAACTATGCATTGTTAAACCCATTGATACATTTTTTACGTTGTCTGCAAAATATTAGGATGTAATGGAGCCAATCTCTTATAAAGTTTAATATGTACATTTTTTTCAAAAATTGTACAAACTTAAGTAAATAAATTTTGATCTACATATATGTATGTATGTGGTATTGCATACGTTCAATGAATAATTTTAGTTTATAAGCGTTATTAAATGAATATGTATATACATTTCAATAAACGTGACCAGCAAATATATATTTAATAAAACTAGGGGTTACGTGTAGGACGTCAAATATTTAATAGGTGTGAAGTTTACACTGTGAACATAGCTTTACTTTTTTGTTTTTACTATTAATTGCATATTACAAAAAAAATTATGCAAGGTCATCCAAATAACTTTTTTTTTTTGAAAATTATATAAAAAAAACAACTGAATATTTTCTCAAATTTGTTTTTTTATTTAAAAGCACAATCCTTCCGGCTAATAATGGAAAATAATTTCACTCAAATGACTGACTCATCTTCACAAATGACCCATGGGTATTTAGAAATGTTACAACCTGTCACCAAAAAACAAAGAAATACATAATCCATTTAAAATTTTTGAAGATATTTGCATTTCAGTCACATCATCTTTAAAAAAAAAAAAAAAAAAAATACGAACAAATAACGGTTATTTTGGAACATCTCAAAAACTGTTCTACACATTCCGTACGGAATCAGATGGCTTTTGATTTTGTTATTGTTTTTTTAAATACATTTGAGAGACTTTTTGGTAATTTTTGACAGTAGGTTAAGCACTGATATGCATATTTTGGTTGGGCCTTAACTCTTTGGGCTCGGTCATATAATTGTAGTATAAAAAAGTAACCAATAAAAATAGTGCGAAACAATAAAGTTTCATTAATACATCAATAAAACACATCTTCTTACCCAATAATGTTACCTACTGTCACATTTGATTTTATGCATAAAGGTTATTTACACATAAATTGTAGCAAATCAAGACTTTTTTAACTTGTTTTTAAAATATTTTTAATTACATAAGAAAAGTGTTTTCAAAGAAAAAAACCCACCGACGCGATTGGTACAGAAACCAAAATATTTTTACAAGCTCAAAATACCAACAAATTCTTGTGGCTATTTTTTTCTTCATAATTTCTGCATTAGGTACGTCTTTTAAACGAAAGAAAAATGGACCCTTTTACAGACATAAAATAATTTTTTTCACAAACAAAACACATATCGTTAGCTTAAATGCAAAACAATGTAGATACTATTGGACAATTTTAAATTGATTTGTTTTATTGATTACGATTCACGTTACATATTTTTTTAAAGTTTTAAACTTCTATCTTAAAAAATAACCAAGTTATTTACAAAATTAAATATTACGTATCATCAAATACATACATATGTAATTATTTTAAACAACATAATGTATAATTCTTTTTATAAGAACACTTTTATATTTTTAAACATCAAAACTGGGTAATCTGCTTTATAACTATTACCGCGGTGTTAGTGGAATTAGTGATCAGATAATAATTATCAGTATTGCATAAGAAAAAATAAAAAAAGTGCTGTAAAATTATAAGAACCAAATCCATATACGTATGTATGTAAAATAAAACCTATAATAAGTTTGACTCTCAGCTTTTTCCACATAGGACTGTTAGAAATTTTGCAGCCTACCCCATTGCACTCCCAAATGCTAAAAATTTCCAAGAATAAATGGCAACATCTGCAGGAGTCATAACTAAATTTAATGAAGTACATTTTTTAGTTAAAACCACTACTTATTAGTAATTAAAATCAATAAAAAATGATACACAATAGGTATGTCATAATATCTATAATAATATAAATTCTCCACATTGTTAAATGCAGTACTGCCTGCGCTGCATCAGAAAAGCAAACTTATTTTAACATGTCGACGCAAACCTAATGATGCTACATATTAATCGCGCGATAATCATATATATGTTCTATTTTTCC